>VZZY01008726.1:0-19999 GCA_013400335.1 Eurystomus gularis | reverse complement strand
GGCCCGGCAAGGCGTGAGCTGCGAGGAGGTCGCCGGCTGTAGGCAGGCTGCTGAAGGGGCCGTGGAAGGCGTGTCGGTCGGGGCCTCTGGTCTCCTACATCCCGCTCCCGTGGGTCGCAGCTTTGCTTCGGCCCTTCCTGGTTGGCTACGTCGGTTTCTCTTTACGTAAGACTGGCTTGGCTGCTGGAACGGAGGTTACAGGAGACCCGGAGAATAGGGTCCCCCATAGCTTCCAGTGCGGCAGACCTGGTGCTTGCGTGATCTGTGATGAGAAACGAGATTCACAGTGGGCCTGGCCTGTTAAAAGTCTCTTAACACGTGTTTAGTTATCAGCTTTACGTCGTTCGGTCAGAAGTGATGAGTCGGTGTTCTTGGAACCACTTTCTTATTAGCTTTTCATACTCCTAATAGCCCCTTGGTGTTTTCAGTTTTAATCACAAACAATAAGATGCCCTAAATCATTCAGGATGGTGGATATATGATCATCAAATTGGGACAGTCAGATCTTCAGAGCGAGGGGATGTAGAATGCCACACTCGGGATCCCCACTGCTAAGCTGTTTTTAAGGAGTTAGGCTGAAGTTTTAACAGTTTATAAACTGCTTGTGTTGTTTCAAGTTTGAGATAGTGCAGTTAGTAATGGAAAGAGAGGTGAACTCAGATCTTTAGTCTGTACTTAATGGTGTTTATGTTTGCCTGTGACTCCCCATGGTTGGGTAGAGTGAAACTTTAAGACAGAGTGTCATAAAAAATTCTATGTTGTCAAATGTTATGGTTAATTGGGCTACTTTAAAAAAACAAAACAAAACCAACAAAAAAACCCAAACTCCCAAATCCCAGAAATGTTGATCAGCTTTCCCGGCTCTTACATTACATATGAATGTTTTAGAAAATAATAATGGTTCTATGTCAGATATCTCTAAACATTTCCTTAATAAACTGTCAGGCACTGTTGCAGTAATTACATCTGATGGAAGAATGATTGTGGTGAGACTTGTATTTTTTATCATTTTACTTTCCCCTGTAAAGACTTTCTATCATGAAAATAAAGGAACCATGCTAGGATATTATTGCTTACATGTTCACACCTTTACAATCTTATTTTTTAGTTTTATGGCCATTGTTTTATACTGTATGTCAGAAATACTGATTCTTGCCTGTCAGCTTTGTCCATTGATAAGCTTGTGCATACAAATGCTTTGACTTTTTGTCAAGTGGCCTTTTCTATAGGAATGCACAAGAAAATGCATTTCTCTTCCTCTTCAGTAATTTGCTTTCCATCTAAAATGTCCTCATCGTTCAGTAAGTTCTTCATCTTTCATGCTAAAATCATTTCTTACATATGGTTGTAGAAAAACATCAGCTGATAATTGCTGAAGAATTGTTGTGGGATTCTGTTTAAGACTGAAAAGTTGAGGATTGGCAAACTGTTATGTATTAGACTGTATAATGGTTTTGTTTTAACTTAATATACTTTTAGCAGAAAAATACTGGCTTCACCAAATCTTCTGTTTGGTGGGAGTCAGTCTCGTAAACTCTGTGTTGTGATACAAGATACTTTCTACTGAAAGGATTTGAATGGAATTGGTGTGTATGACTCATTGTTACATGGTTAGATGATGTAAAGGGATATTATTGCTGTTTAAATGATGGTGTTTTACATAAGTTTAAATTCCTTAATTACTGATGGTAAATTATGCAAATCAGTTGTGGTATTTTTCTAAATGCATATTGAAATGGCATAGATAACCTTTTTTGTATGTTTTGTTTTGGTTTTTTAGTAATTTTGTGGAGCCAAGCTAATCTCCTTCAAAGAGATACCACTTAAAATTGCATGTTAAGAATGGTTTCAATATTGTTGACTGCAAGAATCCAATTTTTCTGTTCAATTTAATGAATTACTTATTTCTGGAAACTTCCATATAAGGAAGACAAAAACAGTGTAGAAATAGTAAAATGAGATGTCTAGAGGGCCGTCATTGCTAAAAGGGAAACTTTACTTCCTTTACTGCTAAATATTGCTGTAGCTTTTAGCATCAACACTAGACAGTAAATAGATACTTTTCTTAAATTGACTAATCCTTTGAAAGTTTTGTTCTCCAACTGTTTGTGTTTAAGCCTAACATAAAGCCTGAAGAGACTATCTGTCCTCTTAGTATTGCCACCTCGTTTATGATATCCTTGAGAGCAAAGATGAAAAATTTAAAAGGTAATTGGAGTGCTTTATTTTTGTGTGTTTTTTCAGGGAACCCTCAAAGGTTTTGATCAGACTATTAACTTGATTTTGGATGAAAGCCATGAACGAGTGTTCAGTTCTTCACAGGGAGTTGAACAAGTAGTGCTGGGATTATACATTGTAAGAGGTGATAACGTGTAAGTATAGCATATTGTTGTTTAAACCAATTAATAAAAATTTAATGTGTGCATACGTATGCATGTGTGTGTATGTACATAAAGCACCTTGATAGCCCCAGGCATCTTGTCTCTTTGTATCTGTTGGTAGCGCTGATAGTGCTGTCAAAGCTGAGGCGTTATACACCAGACATCCATACTTCTGTTACAGAATTTATGCCTTGTAATTTTAAGATATTTTTAGTGTAGATTTACTGAGCTATAACCAGCTCATATACTGATAGGAATTCAGGAGAGGTCAGCGTGAAGCTCAGCATTTTCCGTTCTTGAGTCTAGGCATTGTGTAGATGTTTTTTATTCCAGTCTGTAGAAGGCAAGGTCTGTCAACAGAGGAAAAAAATGGGAGAATGAAAGATGAGGTAGAACTTGTGTGCCAGATGTCAGCAATCTGATATACAAAGCTGGCTTCTAACAGGACTTTTTTAGATGAAGTGTTCATACAGAACACTTTATAACCTGGAAAATACACAAAGGTTCTAGCTTGACAGCACAATGACTATTGAAGCTGGTGTAGTGACAGGGCAAATGTATGAGTTGATATTTGATGTAAAATGCCCTGACAAAATAAGAGTAAAAGCTCATTAAATGCAGAGAAAAGTAGCTGATGTGCCAAACAGATGGGAGAGTTACCAGGTGAGGTGGAAAGAAGGCCTGATAAGCAGGCCTGCTAGGAAGATGACTTCTGCAGCAATTCTGGAAGTGATGGCAAAATTTTTTAATTTTTTTTTAATCACAATCAGAAAAAGAGTGTGTCACAGTGACCAATGTGTGAGCCTGGATAGGAATTTTAATCTTCTAATTCCAATGGATATTTCTGTACAAAGAAACATCAAGGCTTGGATTTATAGCTAGGTTTGTTTATCTAACATAATTGAGAAAGCAGATAATTTTGGAAGGCTTTTGTAACTTTTGACTTGAGCTTTTAGGTGGAAAAAAATTAAATAATTTACAAAGGTAGGGCTAAGCATGTTACTCTACCAGTTACTTTTCATTCAGGTAGAGCAAATGTGTATTAAATGCCAAATAATTGTTTACAGCTTCACTTTTTCACCATACTATCCTGCCACATTACTCAAATATACTTAAAACATTATTTTGTAGAAAACATTATTCTATTGTTTTCTAACCTTAAACTCTGAAACATATTTGTTAAAAGGAGTAATTCTGTATTCATGCATCTCTTAATGTAGTGAAATTCAGCATCCTTATATGAAGAAGAAAAAAAGAAACAACAGCTAAGTACCAGTAACTTCAAAGCAGGGGACTCTCAGGCAATAGAGAAGCTCTTGGAAAAGAAAAGGGAAGAAACAGTCCTTGGATAAAGTCCTTCCTGGCATTGCAGTGTGCTTCACTAGAAGCTTGCAGTGTATATGCAGTGTCAGCCAGAAAAGAGAATACTTCTGTTTTAGAGGTGAATTAATACTAGAAAGTTAAGTGTAAAACTAATAAAAATTGTGAAGAAAAGCTGGCTAAAAATCCCAAACCTCTTCAATACAGGTGTGTGTGTTTTGCTGCATGAGAAGCAGAAAGCCTATGCAAGAGACACAAGGAGCAGCAGATACTGTTAACTGCTTTTACACCTAGGAAAATGAGATCTCTGATGAGAAAGCTGTATTTCTTGATGTGAACTAAAGAGACACAGGCTTTGATACCTAAGCTAAGGATTGAAGTGTCACTTTGGAAAAAGCTAATAAATGGAATAGCGTCCAGGATCAAGTTCTTTTCACACAAGAATTCTGAAGGGACTCAAATTTGAAATGAGGTTTCATGCTGGTCAGTACTTGAATATTCAGTTGGTGTAAGCAGTTTACATTTTTGTTGTCTTAAGCTCCCAACATAGTGAAGATCTAGGCAGTGATGGAGCTAAGAAAGGCACTCAGCTGACCAGGTTTCTGTTTCAAGGCAAATGAAATTTCTCTTGGGGTTCCACTGACTGTCATGGGAAGCTGGACACCTGTATTGGGGTGTCTTACGCTTAAGCTCAGTCTCACCCTGGTCTCTCACTGTTTTTTGGTGAATACTGAATAACTGGGAAGAAAGAATATTAGGAAGAAAACTAAAAAGGCAGATGTCACGTCATTGCATACACACCTGTAGTGTGCCACTATCTTTAGAGAGGTGCAAGTGTGAAAGCACATGAAGAGCACAAGTGAGAATAAATAGAGGTATGAAATGTTTTCTGTCAAGGAAAAGGTGAATAGGCTCTTCAGTGAGGGAAAAGCACAGCTATAGTGGTTATTGGTTGCTGTGAAATCAGGAGTAGTAGAAGGAGATGGGAAGATAATTTTCATTTAAATTCCTCCATTTTTTCTGTTATTGAAGACGGAAGATGATCTGACAAGTTATGTGTAAAGGTATTTCATTGCATACTCTAAAACTGAATTGCAGAACTCACTGCTGCACAGTGTAGCAAAGACCAAAAATAGAAATTTATTCAGAAAGCTACTGGGTGGATTAATATAGTTTCTGGTGGGTGGTAATTCATTTTGTGGATACGGCCACTAGCTCACAAGTCTGAAGTGGTGAATAGAAGGGTGTGCCAGAAGGATTAGATGTTTTTTTTATGTTCCCTCTGAGTTAGTTCCCATCCTGAGCCAGTATGATTTCTATTACCTTAACCTTCTTTTATCTTTAAAGCAGTTTTACTGAGTCCACTAGTGTTTTAGTGCAGGTAAGCCTTAACATAGCATAGCTGAAATACTATTTATTCCCACTTGGTTAAATTAATAACTTTTTACTAGACTGTGTTGAAGGAAATTGTCTTGCTCGTGTGATGATGTGTGCACTCTCAAATTGCTACAGTTGGACATGACTCTTGAAAAGCCATTCTCGCTCTGGAAGGTTTCCAGTTCTTGCTTCAGAGGCTAGCCTGCTGCTGAAAACAGACCAGTAGTATTTGGTTCTTAGAACCTATATCTTTAAAAAAAAAAACCCTGAACAACTTTCTTTGGACTCTACTTATAGCCATCAAAGTTTGAAGTTCAAGGGATAGAGGCCTAAAATTTAGAGAAGAAAAAAAAAGGAAGAAAAAGGTCTTCACTAGCAAGTGAATTTTATGGCTTTCCAGATTTGTACCAGGGGATTTTAACAAATCGTAACCTGTTTTTTATTGCAGTGCTGTCATTGGTGAAATTGATGAAGAGACAGATTCAGCTCTTGACTTGGGGAATATTCGAGCAGAACCATTAAACTCAGTTGTGCATTGAGAAGATGAAAATGCAGAGACTTTGTAAATTTTTGGTTGTACAGACCTATTTAACAACGTGGACGATTTTTACAAATTGTGTTTAATTTGTTCAGTCACCAGTTTTTTATTACTAGTATGTTGTAGTTTTGCATGTAAATTAAAGTTTCTACATTTTACTAAAGACACTTTTGTTTAATTTCCTTTTGGGTTTCATGCTGCATAATTTCACTGTGAAATACACCTGGGGAAATGCAAGTAGTATCAATGATACTCCTGATGTTGTGTATAAGTATTGTGTGTAAGTTCTTCAAATAAGATCTCATTCCTAAAGATAAACCAAGGGTTTTTGTGTTAACTCAGGATTATCTGGAGGTAGATTGTGTAACAGTCAGTTTAACCATCTCTAAATGTAGTTCTGACTGTAAGTAGAAAACTGAATTTTGGGATTTTTTTGTGTGTGTGTACTGTAGAAAGAAAGAATGCTAAAAGTTTTCACAGCCAAATTAATGGCTTATGCATGTAATATAGGGGGTTTTGTTGCTTGTCAACCATTGTTCTCTAGTCCCCAAGACTATACTGGAGGTGCAGGAGTTCTTAGTGCCTTAATGCATGCAGACAAATTAAATTGGAGTAAGAAAGACTTTTGAGCAGGAACACAGAACCTAAACCAAATACACACATTTATTGGAAGCCCATTAAATTCCAGACCAACTCATTCTCTATCTTCTCCTCTTGGCAGCTGTCAACATTGCTTAAAATTCAGGTAAGCTCTATAGAAACAGAATTGTGTGCTTGCTAATTTGCAACCATTGTCTTGCTAGAGAGTAGTTTAGAAGACACAGGAATACTTTGGATAGAGAAATTATTTATTTTGAATGAAATTTGCCTTAATATTGAATATAAGGATCATATGTAACCATAAGAGACCTCTTACACATCAGCAACAGACAAGTTCAGCGGGACAAGCTCCGTGCAGTGTAGTGTGGGTTGATCCACATCCTATTCACTACCCAGCAGAAGTACTGGTGTGGTGGTAGCAGGAGGAACTCAGTACCCACAGATCCAATATTTTTTTCCCACCCCATATAAATGTGCTGTTGGGGGTGGGGGGGGAGGTTATTTTCATGTGCGTATTTGTTTGTTGTTCTTTTATTTTTATTTTAAGTAGAGTTTGGTACTCTTCATTGCAAGTTCACTATTTGGAAACCAAATACACTGAACTGGAGAAATTTGTTCTCTGTGAAATCTGGCTCTGAATTCTTGTAGCTTCCAGCTTGTTTTCTGAAATTGTTCTTGGTGGAGCATGTGAAGCCCAGCAAAGGTTTTTCACCTCTATTTGTTTTGTAATGTAGTAATGTCTTGTAGTTTTCTGTCCACATTTATGCAGGGTATTGCTGAGCAGACATCGAATAAGGCAGATCAGAGTTTTTCTGTGATTACTGAAAGTCAGTAGAGTCTGGCTCTTTTGCTGCTGACACTTGTGTTGGCACAAGAGAAAAGAAAGTATAGAAATTGATAAAGGACAGATAAAGATGATGTAAATTAGCTACTTTAGGGCTCAGCAGAAAAAGAGGCGGAGGCGAAGACAGCAGAATTAGGGCAGACTGATTTTAAATGTGCTACTTTTCCTTGGATGTGTTAGGAGCGTTATAGTTGAAATACAGAGGTTGAATACTTGTAGAAGCAGTGGAATGACTAAGGAAATCTCTTGCTTTGTAGCCGGGGAATTATGTTTGAAGCTGAGTTATGGAATGTTAACGCGTGTAGAGACCATCTGCCTCGAGCACATCATTTGCAATGTAACCCCTTGATCCTGTGTTTGGTTGAGGACTTAAAATATGATGAGCTACTGATGTTAGTTGAAACTATTGTATCTGTCCTTTAAGTGATTTTTTGTTGTTGTTAGAGTTTTTTTTTGTTTGTGTGGTTTTTTTTGTTTTTTTTTTTCAGAGGCAGAGCTGTGGAATCAAAGTGGTGAAGCTGACCAGTAAAATACAGGGACTGACCAGATGAGAATTCTGAGTAGTTCAGGAATTGCTGAAGCAGGGAAAAAATGATCTGGAAAATAATAGTTTTACACAGTTAGGTGTTTAAAACATAGATTGCAAACACGGTCCTCTTCAGGTGTGTGACCTCAGCCCTTGCATGTACTTTCTGGACCTGTGAAAGTGAGCAGGGGTGGCGGGGGGCTACAGCTTAAAGAGGTTAACATTTGTCTCCACTCACAGGCCAACCTAAATGTAGGGCATTCGCCAAGAGATTGAGAAAAAGAAGTTTAAACTCCCTTTCAGGAAAGGATCCTAACAAAAACTGCACGAAGTCCAAAAGTGTTGATATGCAGTGCACTGTCAAACTGATTGTTCTGCAGTGAGGTAGGCAAAGGCTGGCCTGCTCGCAGGTCTAACGGGGACTGTGGACAGTAACAGCTCTGTCAAGGCAGAGCCTGCTCAGAAACAAAGTTCTGTCTAAAACCTGAAAACTGACAGCTGTGGTGTTTCTGTACCTTCATGCTTAGACAGCAGCAATGTGAAGCTTTTCAGAGTTGTGGGTTTTGGCTTATGGTCAAATTTTGTTTCAATTTCTGCACCAAATTTTGCTCCAATTTGATGTAGTTGGTTTTGTTCTGGATTTGACCAAAGCCTCTTCTGGATGATGTGCTGCTGACATGACCAAAGCCAGGAGACCCAGTTGGAAAAGTCTTCTTGAATTCAAATCTAGGGCCTGATACGCTTTTTAAAATCATAAAATGAAATTACAGACAGCCTTATGAACCCATAGGAAATCTAATCTATAGTGGATAACTGGGTCCCTGAAATATATCACAGTATCATAGAATGGTTTGGGTTGGAAGGGACCTTAAAGATCATCTAGTTTAAACCTCACTGCCATGGCAGGGACACCTCCCACTAGACCCAGGTTGCTCAAAGCCCCATCCAACCTGATCTTGAACACATCCAGTGATGCAGCATCCACAACTTCCCTGCGCAAGTTGTTTCAGTGTCTCACCACCCTCATAAGTGAAGAATGTTTTCCTTACATCTAATTTAAATCTGCCCTCTTTCATTCTGAGCCCTTCATCCTATCACTACAAACCCTTGTAAAAAGTTCCTTCCCAGCTTTCTTGTAGGCCCCCTTCAGATACTGGAAGGGCACAATAAGGTCTTCCTAGAGCCTTCTCTTCTCCAGGCTGAATAACCCCAACTCTCTAGCCCTCCTCTTCGCGGCCCTCCCCTGGACCTGCTCCCACAGGTCCATGTCCTTGTGTTGGGGGCTCCAGAGCTGTATGCAGCTGTAGTGAACGGAGAGGTTGGGTCTCATGAGAGTCTCATGAGAGCAGAGTGGGAGAAAGCACTCAGGAAAGCAGTATTTGATGCAGGAAGTTGAATCACAACCAATCTGAGACAGTATTTTCATTGATTCAAACTTGTAGTGCAGTCCAGCTAAAAAATAGGTCACAGGTGAAAGTTAGTACTGTTTTATATAATTTATTTACTTCCATAAAATGAATCACACAAAGAATAAATGGGATTGCAACCAGAAAGCGGATGTAAGAGTGATGGCTTTGTATTGTTGTTCTAAAAAAGGAAGCTAGAGAATGCTACTCCCCAGAGGAGGAGGAGGAGGAGGAAGAGTCAGGGCTGGAAGCTCAGCAAGTGTGAAGGCTGTGTATTTATCTTGGCTCTAGGTGAACCTGCAGTGCAGCCCGTGAAGCAAGTGTTGAAAGTGGTAAAGAGGAGCATGGAGTAAACATGGAGCAAATGAAGTGGAGCTGAATTTTTGAGAGGAAAAGTTATCTCCTCAGATGCTCAGGAGGTGTGAAAGGACTGGAATGGAAAAAGAGCACCACAGATTCTTACTATGTGCTGCGCAGGGGTATGAAGGTCAGCAAGTGCGTGCTGGCTGGGGCAAAGGTTCTCCTTGCTGTTTCCCACTGACTGTAGCAAATGTCTCCTAGGAGACGAGTAGTGTCTGTGAAACGCCTTTGCTTTATTCTTGCTGGAGGGAAAAGTACTTTCAACAACAAAAAAGAATAACTTCCTTTTCAGATTTATAGGCCCCCCCAGTGAGTTTTGACCATTGTGGCCATTTCACTGTCAGCTGGTTGCTTGGGGTACATGGGCCCTGCTGAGCCCTGGGTCCATAGTGTTCTTGGAAACTGTCTTTTCCTGCAAAGAGCCCAGATTAAAGATCCAATAAATAACAGGTGATGTTCAGTAAAGTCCAATGAGCCCTTGCAGAGTAATTTTACAAAAATGAGCAGGGCAGAGAAAGGTGATGCTAAGGACAAAAGGAAGTAACGCTGAATTGGAGGTAATCATCATATTCCATTAAGTTTCCTGCATTGCCTTAGGTTGGTCACTTCCTCCTTTTGTTTGTTTAATGGAGATCTTGGAGTGAAAGGACATGTCTTGACTAGTACTGGAAAAGGATCTCTCCAGTGAAATGACTGAGCTGGCCTATAAAGAGATTAATTAAATTCATTTGGTGTGCATGAAATAACTCAGAAGCCATCTTCTGTAGTTCAAGGGCAACTTTGCTAGTGGCAATCCACTCTATGTCCATGTGTTTGCAGTCAAAGTTCTTCAAATATTACATGGCTTACAGACAGGTTACTGGATTGAAAGAATTTAGATTCTGTTTTGAGGACTTACTCTGACAGTAATTTCTGTACGAGTCAACCTTTGCTATTAACCTTTGCCTGTTATCCTTAGTCCCTGGGGTTAGTGTTCTTCAATCCATTTTAGAAGGAAAGCAGCTGAGAGACATGAAACACCCTGTGCTAGAGCTGAAGATGTTTAGTAGGTGCTTTGTAGCTGTGGTAACGTAATTCCACCTCTCAACCTCTGCTGCGTGAAGCTGCACTCTGCTAAGAATTTTGTTCTGCAGGTTCAAACAGAAGTGTTGTGTTCTCTGTGCATGGGTAATAAAGCGTGACAAACACCAAGCCACAAGCTGTTGTTCCTTCAGGAATTAAATGACAATAACCATGAAGGCACCTCTCAAGAAAGTTGAAGCCTCAGCTGGAGAGACTTGAAAACTACAAACGGGCATCATGCCAGTGAAACATCAAGGTGGTTTGTGCTTGCTAGTGTATTTGGTCTATGGTACTTTTTGGCACCTATATATGCATTTTTACTAATTGTGTTCTTATTTCTGCTTTCTAATTGGAGAAACTGCAGTTTATTGATTAGAATAGTGAAAGTCTGTGGATTTTTTTATGATTTTAAGCGGGAGTTCTTCAGCTGCAGTAAAGATCCAGAAAAGCTGTATCATACCCATCAGTTTTAGCTTCCCTCTTGCTTAAATAATAAGGCATACTTCATGTACCAGGTATTCACAGACAAAAAGCCTTGAAACCCAGATTTGCCAGAAGGTGATACCTGTACATACTAAGCCTTGAGATGATGGAGGCAAAACTTGTACCAGGCTTAGGTTAAAAACGTATGACAGAAGAGAGTAAAGAGCCAGACATTTGTCCTGGATATCCTGTTCCTGATATCCTCTTCCAGTGTGCTATGTTATGTCTTAGGGTCCTTTTCAGGGGCCTTTTCTTTTTTTTTACAGTAATGGCAGGAATGCTGATGTTTCTTCCAGTAGCCCTGAAGAAAGCAAAATCTGCACTGATGAAGGTGAAAATCAAAGCTGAAAAACACAATGGCACTCAGACTTTTGCCAAAAACTACTTACTAGCACTAAAAGACTGACCTTATCTAGGCGGTAATGTCTTCCTTCCTGGAGCCTTGCAGCACGATCCAGGAACTCTGGAACTTGCGTTGAACAACATGCTGCTGCCGTTCAGCCTTACTTCAGTAACGGGGCCACTGAATGCCAAGAAATTTCACTCAGTGCTGAATTTCTTGCCTGCTGCTTGCCCTTTTGGTTAGAAGGTGTTTATTGCTTGAAGGAGCACAAAGGCACGTGCATGTTGGAGTTTTATCCACTAAAATGTCTTTAATGGTTACCCTGCCATCTTCTTTTTGTTTTATGCTCTAGTTTGGTCTTACCTTTAATTTAGTGTCTCTTTTTTCCAGCAGTGATGATTACAGTGCTCTGCATGGGAACTGGAGTGGAAATTATACAGGTGGAGAAATCAAAGCAGCTGGATTTGAAGTGGTGAAATCCATAAAAGATAGAAGCAAGCAGGATAGAAGCTTGTTGAATGTGGACAAAGAGGTTTTACAGCAGTGCTCATTATAGTGAAGTTCTCTTTAATACAGATACAATTATTGTGCATGTGATTCATATTATGAGAAATTGTGAGGAAATACCTTAAGGCACTAGAATTTTATATGGAAGCTTCCCAGCCTAAAATGCTATTTAAAAAATTAGGTTCTTGGTTTGGATTTTTTGTGCCTAAATCTTTGGGAATTCTCACTTGCATAATTTCAGACTTTAACTCTGCCTATGATACAGATGGAAACCTGCCCACAGACGAACTCTGTGATGTTTCTGCAAACTGGCCAGAGTTGCGGGTGGCATGTGGCAAGGATCTGCAGTATTTGCACTGATGGAACATGCAGGTGACAGTGTCCATCCTCAGATACTGGGGATAGATTGTCAACATTGTATTCAAAGCAACTTGCATGCAGAAGACCAGGAAAAAAACCATGCAGCAATAAAACCCCTAGCCATCTACAACCATTTCAAACTCAGTTTGTAGCATTTCTAATGAACAAAAACAGTTCTTGCCGACAGCCACCTCAATACCGCTTCATCTCTACTCTTTCTTATATAGAGACCGATTTAGGGGAGTTGTGTTTTGCAGTGCTGAACAGAAGCCAAGGCAGGAAGTGATTATGGCTAAGGAGCTGATGCTGATTGAAAGTGTGTGATGCTGCAGAGGAAATATCACACAATAGAACCTCAGCTAGTTTGGAAACAGATTTCAAAAACAGGGCCCATTGAGATGTAAACAGTCAATAGGACTGGGGCCCGCCTTTCTCCTAACAAAGAGATCATTAGCAGGAGGAGCGTGCAGAATGATTTCCATGATTTAACTGCAAGTGCAAAATGTGTGAAAGTGCGTGCTCCTCAGCGCCCAACGGAAACAGCCTTCTTGCTTTTTAGCGTCTGTCTTCTACTGCTTGTCCTCACTCATCCGGGATACAAGAGTCAGGCGTAACAGCAGCTTAACTGTAGGAAGTACAAATGCTCAAGGTCTTTGAAAAGGCAGGGTTAAGATTCGTTTGTGGAACTGTGATGGGGTAGGACTGCTCTCTGGAATTGCAGTTCTGATTTTCAAGACTGCTTCCCTGAAAAGTCAGCTCACATGCAGTTAAAATTGCCAGGATCTGAGTGGAAACAGTCTCTGATGAGAAACGGAACAGAATTCAAATACTTGGCAGAGTTAGCTGTTGTTATTATTTAAATGAGCCCCTTGATTTCAAAATTACAATAATTCGGAGTGAAGGGGTTTACATTTCCCATTCCAAGGGAGGTTCCTGCCTTCCCTGGGAGACACCTGTCCTTCAAACCAGGACAGTTTGGTATAGTATCAAGCCTATGCCTCGAGCGCTGAGGACCCATGGGCTGATGTCTCAGCCTGGCCCGTCCCTCTGGCCTTGCCGAGCCATTTTGGGGCTGTGTTATACCCTGGTCACCCGCACAAGGCCTGATCCTGACCTGGGGACAGACTTTCCACTTGACTCATTACCAAGATCTTGCCAGGTAATCTGCACTCCTGGCCACAACCTTTGGGTCTACTCTGCTTGCTTTGCTCTGGAGGGGCGGGACGGGGCTTCAGCTGTCAATACCCCACAGCTCCATCACAGCTCATGGCTGCAGCTCAGTGCTTCGGAGGTACCTCCAGGCCACTGGGTCGTCCCAGTCCCAGCAGCTTCCATCAAGTACATCTTCTAGGCCTCAGGGGCTAAAGCTGTGGCCTCAGCAGGGTTTCTTTTGCTTCCCAAGATTGACTCTGGGTGCACAATTGCATGCTCAAAGGAATTGGGGTCTATGCCAAGGAGACAGATCTGCAGACCTGCCTTTCGGCATTGTGTGAAACAGATTATGTCTGCACACGCCCTTTTGGCAGCCAGAGGTTGCCTCATGGAAGGACGGTCAGCTTTCTGCAAGTATGTCCTCCCAAGATCCCCATGTGTGGCTAGTTTTTCAATTGACATCTCATCCTTAGCTTCCTATTGATAGTGCATCACCACTGAGAAATGGTGAGCCGTTCAGCATGCCCATTAAAATCACAATTCTCCACTCTGATTTCAAGCATCCACTTGCATGCTGCACTTCCACTATAGAAGCCATAACTGTCCAGCATTGAGGCTTTCTCTGGTGCTGGTAGACTCAAAGCTTTTTTCCTCTGAACAGCCTCAGGCTGCAGATTCTCCAGGATGCTGAAAAGCTGACAATAGCTGGAGCCAAAAGGGTTGGACAGAAGCGACTGGTGACTGTGTGTTGCATTTCAGAGGAGAATGCTGAAAGAAAAAGATTCTGCTAGTGCACAGATAGGCTGACATACCTTAAACAAGCAGCTGGATGTTATTTCCTAAAGTATGGAAAATGAAGCCACGCCTTATCTGGAAGAGAACTGTACATTATGCTCTGGCGCTGAAGGTGTGACGGATATGGTAGAAACCAAAGCATATGGTAGAGAAAGAGCTCCCTCAATAGGCATAGTTGAAGATCTGTGGGTTGGTAGTGGGAGACAGCTCTTCAAATTTACTGCATTTACTTGTTGGAAGTCTCATACATTGCAGCCTTGCTTCAGAAAGGCCTTTTTCTGATACAGAGCCCAAACTCTGTTGTTCTGGAGTGCAAAGAACAATGGCAGCAGGGTGCAGGAACAAGCTGAAATGCCCTTGTTCACCTACAATTTGCCTGTAGTGCTTGCACTGTATGAACAAAATGGAAATAAAAACTCCAGACACCTCAACATGCACCCACTCTGTGCCAGTAGTACGTGCTTAAGCACTAAGACACTAGGCACGTGGTCCAGATGCTTAGAAATTATGAAAACTAGACACCTAGCCAGATTGGTTCCCTGTTTTGTAGAACAGGATATGTCGGGATAAACAGTGACCTCATGAATTGGCATGTAGTGTGGCAGCAGCGCCACTTTCAGGGTAGCAGGGGCTGTTTCCAACAAGCTGCAAGAACCAGCCACCCACTTTTGAGAATAGCTTTTTCACTAGTGAACAAGGAAAGAAACACATCAGCTTTGAAGTTAATGAATTGATAAGATTTTCCTTTACCCGCTACCCTCATGGTAACAGTTGTGAACAAGCGCTATGATGCTGGATGTTAACGCTGGCTTTCAGTTGGGTTCATCCAGCAGCCAGTATCCTTCACTTCTCACCAAAAGCCAGCAGTAAAGAAGCATTTACCATTGGCTTTTCTAAGCAATGAAACTTGGAGATTGTTTTTATTAAAAAATAGCTTATATCTCTGTATCCAGATGGCGGTGGTGAGAGGTGCCTCTCAGGTAAAGGGAAGATGAAAACAGGACAAAGGTGGTCATTGTGCTTATAGAACACCAGATTTGTATTCCCTCTGCAAAGCAGCAGTAAAGCTATTAGAGCTGCAGAGGCCAGCAATGAATTACAAGCAGATGTCTGGATATTTCAGAAGTCAACACACTGGGTGGACAAGAGTAGCTCCACTCCACCAGCCTTTCATTGATCTTTCCAGCTACTACCCTGCCAAAGAATAACAAATGAAAAACCTTGATCATGTTTCTCTCTCTCACACAGCTGGTAGCACAGAGGAGGCGAAGAACAAACTGGAAAACAAGTCGTGTCCGGTTTTCGCAATGACAACACAAAGTGAAGGCCAAGACGTTCTGCACCTGCCATCTCTGCAGAGAGATGCTAGAAAGTACCAAAAGCTGAACTTTTTTTTGGTCACTCTGTTGCAGGCCGGAGAAAGTTCCTAATGCCTTTTCCCTTTGCAGGCTACAGATCGGTCAGCTTCCCACAGGGTCAAAACCTGTGGTATCTGTATTTCAGGGCAACCAGATGCTCTCCCACTACCTTCTACCCAGACCACAAGAAGGTTTGCTCTAGAATACAGGAAGAGTCTGGAAACTGATTACTGGCAATACCTCAACACTAGTCCACGATCTGAACACAACGCTGCTTCAAGCCTCTCCAGAGGAAAAGGGCACAGACACATGGCTGCTCATTTGCCTGGCCTCCATGAGAGGCTGAAGATGCAGCTGTGAACAAAGCTGGTGTGAGTCTGGAGACTCATATAGGCAGGGAAGGGGGTGGAAAGTTAAGTCAAGAAGGGGAACAACAAAACAAAGACAGGTACTTGATTACAAAGTTTATTAAATATCAAGTTGAGACAGACTATCTGGAATTAAATAGTGTATTAGCTTCATAAAAATGCATTCCTATAAAAAGGAACAGTATCATAGCAGCATTCATTGCTTTCCTCACTGCCTGTTCACTCAAGTCCTTGAACTAGTGAGTACAACACCCAAATTTCTCCAGTCTTAATTCATTTCAGTACAACCATTCCTATTTTCTAGAATTGGGACTTTGTTCTATCATCTTCTGACGGCTAGTGACTTTTGCGGACAGGAAACGACAACAGCAGATCTTCAGTAACAACAGGAAACTCCCTGAAATAAGAAAAACTGCTTGTTTTACTGATACAGATGTCTCACAACACTGGCTAACATCTGGGATACAGCCACCATATCATCAGAAGATTGGCTATCCTAGCACACAAGTTTTGGAAAGAAGTGAGGAGCCTGAAAGTTGATATATTAACCTTCCTTTCCACCCCCCAGTATGGAATGTTCCAGGTGCATCACACGTGTTGATGCAGGAACCGTGAATGTCGAAAGCTGCAGCAATTTTTAATACAAAAATCAACATGGATACCATGATAAGCCATGGGCACAAATGAAACCCAGAAGGTTCCATCTAAACATGAGGAAACACTTCTCTCCTGTGAGGGTGACCAAGCACTGCCACAGATTTTCCATGGAAGCTATGGAGTCTCTATCCTTGGAGATATTCAAAAGCCAACATGGTCCTGGGCAAACGGTTCTAGGCGGTCTAGCTTGAACAGGGGGGCGGGACCAGATGATCTCCAGAGGTCCCTTTCAACCTCACCCATTCTGTGGTTCTGTGATACAACAAACATACCGAAGAGAACATATAACAACTTTCTTGGCACTACTATGCACTAAATGACAGCAACATAAAGTGCCTGATTCTCCAGCTTGAACGCTGGTAAAACTTTATTAGCAGGAATATTCACTGCATCAGCACGAAGCAGCACATCAAATAGTGTCCTAAGCATTAAAGCAACACTGGAAACATTAAAAACATATAGAGGGAAAGGATTAAAAAGAACAAAGGAGCTGTTTTTGTTAAAACACAGAACATGAGTACAGCAAAAGAATGCATTTAATTTAATAAGGAACATTTTGACAGTTCTGTCAAGCTCAACAATCAAGATTAGTCAATCTGCTAGTCAGAAAAAATAGATATGGTTCTTGTGAGTGCAAAACAGAACAACTACATGTCAATAAACCAACAGGCAAGCGCAACGTGCTTGATGTCCATTTAAAAGATTGACAATTTATATTCAGGCTGCAATAAACACATTTTCACATCTGAACAGTGGGATGGGAAACCATAGATGCACTATGTAAACCAAAATGATTTCCAGAGCCTTTCCCTCGCATTTGGTTCATATCAGGTAATTTTTAGTTAAAACATCACGGTACTCCTGTATTGCCCTGCAAAGGGGATCCTGGTCAACATGGACATTTTTTGAAGATCCATCAGTAGATACCACGAGAGGAGCTCCAGCAGACCCAGTTTCAAGTTCAGCAGTAGCTGGGGAGAAAAGAGACAAGATTCCTCGTGTTACTTTTACAGCAGACAAGGCCAAGTCAAATCACTGTAAAAGCATTATGGGTTACTGGAGAGACTGCAGTCCAGAAAGGGATTTAAAAACTTGCAAGGTAACATAACAGTGAAAGGAGTAGGCACAAAGGAAGAAACACATTTTTTTCCACATTTGCTTGTCAGGCAACAGTATTTCTAAAGCTAGTAAGAAAAATTCCAGAGGCTACACACTGAACATCTTCAGGGAGTCCACAAAGAACTCCTGCTTATGCCAGTGCCAAATTTAGCCCTCTTCAACCTCAAGTGTCTCTTTTCCTTAAATGTCCAGACCAGTGATTTACCGGAACACTACTCCTAAAAAACAGCCTCTGCATTCACTTGTGACAAACTTTAAAAGAATCTGGGTGTGAAAACACAAACGTCTTCACACCGCGGCCAGGCCAGACCAGGTCTCCCAGCCTGGCGCCTTCTCTGAGGGGCATCTTTGTAACTTGCCCTGTCTAAACCCTCTTTCCTCCTTACAAGCACATACTCAATGAAGGCAAACCCACTTTTGCTGTATTTCTCCAGCCAGCCCCCCATGACTCTGAGTAGATGCGCAGTGATGTTCACAATGCACACGGATGCAATGCAATGGCTTTGTGTCCATTCAGACACGTGGAAAGAGCTATGAAGCTACAGCTCAACACTCTCTATATGATTAAAAGCATACAGGGACAGGAGATGCTCTCAGGGGCTACCTGCTTTGAAATAGCAGCGGTCACTGCAAATCAGTGACTCTGGAGAACAATTATGATCAAAGAAGTGGAATTTTTCTTTGGACACCCAGGCTCATATTATAGAGCATGTTTTATGCTGTGTATTACAAGCATTCAACCCATCTCATGTTCACCTAAACACTACCGAGTGATCTTTTCTAAAGAAAAGCTATCTTTTCTCACCGATTATATTCTTCTTGCTTAGTCAAAGAAGACTGCAAGCTACAAATACAAGCAATGAATAAAGAGATCGGGCAAAAACCAAGTCGCAGCAGAGAACGTGTATGGTACAATAGCGAATGCAATCGATGTACACGGAAAGAGAAGTGATGGCTGACATCTACAAAAATCTTATCTCAGGGCTTCTTTTATGTTTGACGTTTGTGCTTGGGGATTAGCTTCAGTGAAAGGTGACTTAAGCTCAAGTGTATCAGTGTGGGTGAAATGCGTTATAGTTTTCTTTGTGCCTTTTTTTTTTTTCAGGCAATGGCATAACATTCTACACAGTATTCTAGTAAGCAGGAAGTTTTAACATTCAAGTCTAAACTGGAAAGCTAGCGGAAAAAAACCCCTGTTCTTAGCACAGGAACTTGACAGCTTTCAAGCTATTACTTAAGGAGTTAGAAACAGTTATCTTTTTCCTTAAAAACACTCCTAACATCATGACACATTACCCTGTTCAAGTTCTTTAGTGATTCTTTCATCCAGTTCCTGCTGTACCTAGAATTATACAGAAAATATACGGTTAATAACAGTTACATTCTTATAAACTTTTAAAACATTCTTAACCCCCCCCCATAACGTGATAAAAACTAAACACATCATCCCAAATAGAGACAGCTTAGTTTGGGGTTTGATTTTTAATGAAGAGAAAGTCTTGGTCTGTAGCAGTCTCATTGCTGAGCAACATTAACTGCATCACAAAACTTCAGCTGGGTTATAACTGGGCATTTAAAAAGTGCACAGGAAGAAAGGACAATGGAGTTATTATACTGAAGGTATGGTTCAAGTCTATCATCAAATACATGAGCACAACGCCAGCTAAATGCTGAGATACGCACAAATGCCACTCATAGGGTCAAATTCACTTGGGCCTGGCTTCTGCAATTTCACAAAAAAAAAAAAAAAAGAGAGAGAGATGCAACAGCAGCTGGATTGACAGAAAAAACATGCATAGAAAAAAAATACATGCCCATATTCTTGCTTTCTCCATCTCAAGATAGAAATTTGAAAGACCTCCTACAGATCATGCCAAGGTTTTTCTTTACTGTTATTGCAAATACCATGACACACATATATAAAAACACACTATTTTTTCTTAGTACAAAGTTTGCAAGAAGAATAGCAACAGCTACAGCCTCTGCACAGCTGTGGCTTTTATTGTGTAACCAAAAAATCAGCTTGCATCACTAGGAAGGAGCACTTACTCCTTTCTCTCCTCAGAGGTGGTTATTGCTACCAATGAAGTTATTCTTACTCATAATTCTGACTTTAAAGTCTCCATAAGAAGAAATCAGATCTTCTGAAGAGTTATAGTCCAAGTGCTATATGCTGCTGTTTACATTTGGTGATGCTTATGACTACGTTTTTTCCATCAAGTCTGTGACACATAGGAGTGAATTTCAGAAATAGATACCATACAGCTTCAAGGCCTATGACAGCCATGAAGATGCTGAAGGACTTGGACCATGTGAGCTATGTGGAGAGGCTGAGAGGTGTGCCCATTTCTTACTGGAGTAGAGAAAGCTCGGGGGGACCTTATCCATGTGTATCAATACCTAGTGAAGGCAGTGAAGATGATGGAGCCAGACTCTCCTCAGT
>VZZY01008722.1:20933-52319 GCA_013400335.1 Eurystomus gularis | reverse complement strand
GAATGAGTATCTAACAAGTTTATTACTAAATATATTCCAATAAAACCTTATTTACTCTACGGAACTATTATGGTATTAAAGAAGACCACGCCCACCCATTCACTCCCTCTCTCACCCACCGAGAGATGGAGTACATGAATACATGAAAAGTGGCCTCCTATAAATAGCTTCTCTGACATTTTGAGCTTGCACTGCAGGTAAATTTACAAATAAATCTCAAAGCCAGCTTCTCAAAGCTATGTAGCACTGCTGATTTCACCTAGATTTCATAGGGTACTAAATCAGCATAAACTTAATTTCTTTCTATGTTTTTTTAATTTTTTTTTTTAATTGAGAAATCCGTGTATTTTAATACTGTGAAGTACCAAGGACAGAGCTATAGAAAAACAGTAATTCTTCCAAACTAGGCAATGTTCAGTAGATTAAAAACAGTTTTTAGTTTGTTTTGGCTTTTCAGTCTTTGTTGCCTTATAGTTCTTACCTAAAGCTCATGGGGTTTTTCGTATTGTTTCAAATTGCTTCTAATTAATGCCTAAAGGAAAACTGCTTATCAGTCAAAAGACAGTTTTGCATACATTATTTCACTGGTATTTAGGCCTAGCTGTGCTTAGAGTATTCTTTTACAATCTGTATTAGTAACCTACATTACCTTGAGTTTCTCAGCTGATTTTAAGGATGTTTGCAATCTCACATAAATATGGAATATTCATTTAAAATTATGCTAATTACTTCTTTTTTTTTTTTTATTTTGGGAATATACAATACCCTATAAAGGCTAAATTTCTACCAAACAGCCATCCCCTTGCTTCTTCCCAAAATCTCGCATTTTGCTTTTGGTAATATAGGACTGGGTGTACAAATTTATTATTCAAATAATTTAGCTTCTTTGAATAAGTTCAAAGTATGAATTTCCATAAATCTTACTTTGTCCAACTTAGCTTATTATTTCAATAAATGTAGATTTTTTTAGTTTTCTGTTAGGTAAGGTCTTCAATAGCAGCTGAAATTTTAATTCGGTGTAATCCAGGATTGGAGAATTGTTTTATATGCAAAGTTTTACTCCCCATCCTTGGGTAAAAGTCAATATGAGCAAAGTTTTCCATGTCTGTTGTTGTTAGCCTATATAACAACTGAAGTTGTGTTCCCTCTGCTTCTGACTTTTAAGGGTGCTGGCATAAAAATCTCCTTTGCTTCGCTATAGGAGACAAAAAGCACTAAAAGCAGGCTAACCTGCAAACCTGTGCTGCTCCTGTGTTTGAACCTGCTCCAGACAAAACTGCTGCACCACTTTACTTAGTATGAAATGAGTCAAGGTTATGGTTCCCCTTCCTTGATAGCCCAGAAGTTTTTATAACACAGGATGTCAAGTTAAAAAGCAAAGAGGATGTTTCTTCTTCTAAGTACTTGATTAATTTTTTCTCAGCTGTGAATGCAAACTTCTTACAAACCTGTTTGGAATTAATGTCTGCTTTGGCAGCTGTTTCTTCCTCTGTCAAAGACAGTGGCTGAAATTTGTGTCTTACTGTAACCAAAAGTGCCTTGATAAAATCTTGTTGTCTTGTGAGACTGGCTCTTGAGGTGGCACCCAAAGGTCCCTTAGGTGACTGGTGGCATCCTGCAGTGCAGAACTCTGCTCTGAGACTCTTTGTAGGGCCTATATGAAGATATTTTTGTAAGTAAGACTGAGAACTGAAATTCGTTCAGTGACCTAGCTATTCAATTATGTGTCTCAGTATTTGAAATTGTGGTGGCTCATAGTCCTTACGTAAAGTTTCTCCATTTTACAGAATTTGGAAAATGATTGTTGTACTCTGCTGTTCAGTTTCATAAAAGGCCCCTCTTGTAAGAAGTTCTGTTCAGCTGTCAATCTACATTGACCGCTGGAGCACATGACAGGGGATAGATGTCCTGTTTGATGACTACTGGCACAGCACACCACTGCCTAGTATCCAGAAAGAGAAAGACAAGAGCAATGCTACTTCTTGTCCCTACGGCGGCCTTCTCTCTGTCAAAGAAACAGGAGTTAGGAGAGTTAATGGGGTGCTGAAATGTTAAGAATCCCAATCGAACTGCCCCAGTAACAGAGGAGAAAACGAGACTCTATCTGCCGACCAGTTTCCTTACATTTGGAAAGCTCTTCCCTAGAACTGAGAGAACACGACAGAGTTTTTGACTGTGCTATCTCAAAGAACACAGGTTGCTTTGGGGGTTATTGTTTTGGTTTTGATTATTTTTTTTACTAATGGGGTTATGGATGGCTGTGCTTAGTGAGTTCTGCACGGGGAATGGTCACCCTATGTTAGTGCCTAGTAGGTGTTGTTGGGTTCTTATTGATTAAAAATAGTTAGATGTATGTCTCATTTGCGTATTTGCTAACAGAATGTTATTGGAAATCGTTAAATGTGTTGACTGTTTGTACTGTTCCTTAGTGACTGGCTTTCTTGTTAGTGAAATCTACTTGTAGACTCTTACAAAAGGTTAGTACTCACTTGGTTGAATAGCTAATGGATTACTTAAAAAATCACAACAACCAAACAAAACAAGCCTTAATTAAAGACCAGACTTAATGGTTTAACGTACTGGGCTGCTCTAGCATCTGTACTTCTCTTTCTACCCACTAGTTTTGCAAATGACAATGAAAGAGTTGCCTTAGGCAAAACACATCCTCTATTGCTTCGTGGCTGGAGACACTCTGTGTGTGGGATAAAAGAGGATTTTCTTCCATTTCTTTTTTTGTTTGCCACTGCAGCATTTAGGTTAATATAGTTCTTTGCAGATAATACCGCCTACAATCAATGGGATGAATGTAGCTTGAGGCATGGATGAACTGCAGTCATGGCAAAATAACAGCTAACAGGCCTTGTATTAGCTGTTATCAACCAGTAAACAAAATTGATTAAACTATTTCAATGTTGTACCTGGCTTGAAAATTTTATAAATATTTCACTAACATACATGTTTACCTTGATGACAGTTGCAGTTCCTCTGTGTAGCACTTGGGCAATTTATGCCAGCTTTAGTCACTGAGGAGTTTGCTTTGTAGGTAGAGCAGCTGGCTTTAATAGGACTACAACAGGAAGAAATTAATATGTAACTTGAGAAAAACAGTAGACTGTCTGTTGCCTGTTTATATTTTGTAACTGCTTTCCAGTGCCTGAAAATAGTTTTGTGCCATTAGTATTCAGTGACTTTAGGTCAAAACCAAGGCAGAGAAGGAAGAGAGAAGATTTTTCAAGTTGCTGGTCAAGCAAGATAGGTAAAAGTTAGCATGTTAAAGAATTCAGGATGATTGCAAAGAGCTCATTTGGAGGAAATGTTTTCCTGCGCGTATTTAAATGAGCAGCTCTATCTATCTATAGAAGTGATGTGCGTCATTTCCAGATAGCCAGAACCTGCTTCTCATTTTTTTCTTCTTTTTATTTTATTTCCTAGTAGACAAACAGGATTCTGAGACACTTCCTAAGTCACTGGGTGAAGTTTGCTACTCTTGCAAGCAATCAGCACATATCCTCCATTTCATAAATGTTTCACACTCCACTATAAAATTAGCTAGAAGCAATGCAGGAGAAAAGTCCTGTTGTAAGGTTCTTCCAGAATCTTGCTGCTGTGATAGTTAGAACATGTCTCCTAATTAATCCTAAATTAGTTCATGGATGATTTATAGCTGCTTACTTTCTGTTCTATGGTTTAAGTAGCTTTTTCTTTTCCAAGTAATTTCATCCTCATGTGTTTCTAGAAAGAAAGTTTATTCTCCCACATTCTTCCTACTCTTACTAGGGTAAAGGAGACACTGACTTCCTCCCTGCCCTCCCTCCATCTGATAGACTTCACATTTTCCCAGTTAGTCAGTAAACTTTATTTGAATGGAAGTTCCATGTTTCAATTAACATTTTAATTTACCTGACTTATAACTGGGAGGTGGACTGGAGATGAAAAATTTTTGGAACTGCAAACTTGAAGCAACTGCTCCTGTGTTTTGGGTTTTTGGGGGTATTTTGAGTCTATGATTTTTTTATTTATTTAGCTTGGTATTCTTAGCAACTGCAGAGTTTATTAAAATGTGCCAGAAGACTTTAAGCTCTTCATCCAAGTTTATCACTTGAGCTTACTGTTCAGTATCAGGCATCCTTATTTCAAGGACGTACTTTCCTCTGTGCATCCTTGCATAAGGAAGAAGGAAAGCTTTGTTTCTCTATAACCACAAAAGATACGCGCATACTTCACATGTGCCAATTGCTCTGCTCCACCGCTGGCTTAAGTTCAATGTTTAGCACTGTATCACTGCTTTTATAGTCTGTCAGTTTGCTCCTTCTCCACTCTGCCAGCAATCTCCAAAGAGCAGTTATCATTTTGAAGTGTAAATGAAGAATGGGAAAGGCACGTCAAGAATAGATGCATTCCTGGCTTTAGAAGGAACTTCCTTATGTAGCAGTCTGTGCTGGCTACTGGGAGGGGTGAGCTACTGGAGACTTGGTGGTGCCCACAAGATGCGAACTCCACTGAGGGATGTTCTTCTGCATCTAGAANAAAGGAAGTGGCGATATGAGATGAAAATCAACTGTCTCCTTTAAAAGGAAATGGAGTAGAACTGTATGTTTGTTGAGCTTTACAAATGCATCCTGAACTTTTAAAAGATGTCTTCAATGTAAGAAAGCATAGTAATAAGCATGACAAACAAACGGCATTTTTTAATTGTTCAATTAGATAAATTTACTAGTGAAATTGGGAAATTTTGACTAAACATTTAATCTTTCCCCCGACAAAAAAGATGGAAATATGTGTGCACCAAACCTTTTTTAGGAAGATTTTACAGTTTTTTACTGATCATTATTCCATGATCACTCTTTTCCAAACAAGTGGAAAGGAACTAATTTTTGTTGAATAGTTTTGAGAGCCAGTAGATGAGGAAGCACAGATTCCGTCTGCCTTTGCCAGTTTCTGACTTCAACCCTAGCAGTCAACTGCAGCATAATCGTTTGTCTAAGGAAGGAAGGAAGGAATTAGAATTATCAAAATGGGGCTAAATGAACAGATGCTAAGAACTTGAAGCGTGTCCTGGACTTACATTGTTTCAGCCTGTGGATCTCACTTCATCTGCAGTTGATGCTCCTCAGTTTTATAGTGCGTCAGCTCATTTCTTGCAGGCTCAGCTTACTATGGTAATTACGCACCTATTCATTCCCGGCTTATGACACCACAACTTATTTCTGTTCAACTATGGTCAGTTTGCTTGAAGGACATTTTGCAGTTCTCTAGCTGAATTGTCCTAGAAATGTTTTATTCCACATTTTGCCCTTTTTATGTTGTTATAAAGATACTTCAGTTTTATTTTTAGTGATTTTAAAGACATTTTTACTGTCTTTGATGAAAATTCTCTGTCTGAAAGATAGCAAATCCTAAAGCGTGTGAAAATAAGACATAGGAGGCATATTGGACTTTGCTGTCATGGCTTTGGCCTTCGTTCTGATATGGTCAGCTGACCTCCAAAGTCAAATCCAATGAGAAAGGAAGCATTTCCATGGCAAAATAACACTTACTTCAATTTCCGAAGGAGAAGGAAAGAATATATAATCAAACTTCCAGTTGAAGCTTGTTGAAAAATTGTTAATATAACTTAACAGACTGCAAAGGTAGATGTATTCAACCTCTCAGCTTCATTGAAAAGAACTTCCAAGTACCGAACAGACCCTTTTGGTAGAATTTGCTCTAATGACCTCTTTGTAATCATGTAGTGAAGGACATGCTTCTTTCAGATATTCCTCACTTAAGTCTATCTCTTTGCTTCATGTTCGTCTTGACAACAGTGAACAGTTTTCAGGGCCAGCCACTTTCAGAGGCAACCCCTGGACTTGCTGCTTGAACTCAGCATTGCTGGAGCAGCTGGCAAAAAGCCTTGAGAACGAGATCCCTGCTGCACTCCCAGCACCCTTCCCTTGGGCTGCTGTTCCTTCACCAGCCCTGCTGTCTCTGCTGATCAGGTCCATTGATTTAGTGATGTGGTATCAAGGCTGAACTGTGCTGTTCCTCAGAACCTTGAGTCTGCCTCTCAGATGTAATGCCTAGCTGAAAATCAGTATGATTGCTGTCTTGGACGTGGCTTAGATGCTGTGAAATGCAGCAATGAAAGGGAGAATACAAGACCTGAGGACTTACAGATTTTCTTGAACTAATTTTGAAATAAACAGTACTTTGTACCCTGGGGCTTATTGTGTATTTTGTTCAAAAGGTAAATATTTATAAGAAGGTGGCAGTGTTTTACTTGTAGAAACTGGAGACAGAAGCAAATATTGAACTATTGCTCATTTATATTCCTTGTGTGTGGTGAATGAGACAGTAGACCTGTGGAACTAATAGTGAGCAATAATATAGTTAGGAACAGGGATTATAATACGTGCTCTACAGAGAGAAGTAGGACATTTCACAAGCAGTGTTAATTTTGGCTGTAACTAAATTTGAAGTGTTTGGTTTCAGTTTTAGTTACATTTTGTGAGTAATTAGAGGTTGGTGAGCACACTTATATGCCTACATTTAGGCATACTAGCTTAAAGCTAGAGAGGGTCTGATTTTTTCATCTTGGAAGTGAAATATAACTGCTCTTTAAACTCTTCTAATATTCACTGTAAATTCAGGAATGCTTTGCAATGTTCATCATCTTAGCTTTTAATCTATTTAAATAACTATTTATCCCTTCATAGGTGAACATCCGTTTATCTCTCAGAAGCATAATCCCCTAAGTGTTTATTTTATTCAACTAAAAATATTATTTTCTAACTTTCCTTTAAGCCTTTTCCTGACTTTGTTTAATCGGAAGCTAGAGATAGAAACTCATAAATCTAGTCATTTTTGTACTGTCAAAAGCCACAAAGAAAACCAGCCATCAATCAGGACCAATTTCACTGAGAGAAGAAGCAGTTTATGCTTTGTCAAGGTTTTTTAGATCATATCCTTTTTTTCTTCTTCTTTCTTCTACAAAACCTCCTAACAAATAGAAATAAAACACTAATTATTTGCTGGAATTCAGCACTCAGTCTTGCTTCTAAGCAGCTTGGCATTTTTATTTATATAAATGAGCAGTGGGGAGGGACAGAGAGAGTGAGAGAATGTCTGTTAATGAAACAACTTTGAAAAAAAATAGGTCTTCTGGAAGAGGAGTAGAAAAAAACAAAACACCTTAAAGTATCAAGTAATTAATCAAGAGTTCCAGTAGTAGAGCATTTAGTGAACACAGAAGACTAATTTGGTGATAATTACAAATAAATTTCTTTTAATACAGAAAGCATGAATGTTGTACACTTACCAAAGTAATTTATTTTGTTCAAGTTGACCAATTACTATATTACTTCTCTCAATATGGAAATTATTTATTCCAGAACTAAAATAAGAATGGAATTTCTTTGATAAATTTGTCCCAAAATCGTATGTAAGAATGTTTGTTTGGTTTTTTTTTTGAGAAGCATCTTAAATGTCAGACCATGCAACTAATTTATTTTTATATTAATTCTACTACTATCAATAGAGAAGTGGATCAAAATACCATAATAATAATAATAATAATAATTTTCCTTGGAGTAATTACAGTCTATAAAAATTTTTAGAGTAAACAGAATTCTGGTTCTAGAAAATCTAGAAAATGTAATTACTGTCCTGACAATCATAGCTCTTGCCCCCTGCAGGACACTTGACTGTAGCTAAAAACATTGGTGCCATGCCAAAAAGTTATTCTGTTACTCCTTCATTGCTCTTGTCACTGCAAGCATAAACTGAATCTAAATTCTGTTAATATTAAGAGTGATTTACTGTCTAATCTGAAGTTAGTTGAGAGTTTCAAAAGCGAGGCCACGTAGTCCACGTAGTGCTCATAGATAGTATAGGAGGATATATTCCTCCATTCTGTTAAATCCTAACCCAGTGATAGAAAGCAAACAACCTAGATGGTGGCTACTTCTTTAGCTAACTGCCCAACTTTTTTCTTCTCTCAAAGTCCACTGGTTTAGCTCAAAAAGTTTTCCCAAGATTTTTGAGGGAAAAAAATCTTGTCTGATTATAGAGATCGGAGATGGAAAAAGTCTAAGCTCTTTGCAGTTCAAAAAGCTATCAGGAGATAAAAGCATAGAGGAAGAAGAGAAAATTGCTGTAGGTAACAGAAACTGCAAATAGATATTGTAAACCTTCCATGTAGAAGAAGGAGCTACATTTATTTTTTTCTGGGTATTTTGAGGTAAATGAAGAGATACATCTACCCCGGAAAATAAGGTTTGAGTCTCCATTCTGAAATTATTAATTTTTAAGGATTTTTTAAATCCTTGTGATTTGAATATATTTGCATATGGTTTTTTTCAGTCTAAAACTTTGGGAACACTGTAATGCTTTGAGCCTTCATTTAAAAATAAAATTGTGAATTCATGTCACTTATTTCGTAGAAATTTGTGGGTGACTGGTCTAAATGGTAATTCACAAGGATGCTTGCCTTAAAAGCATTAATTAAAGCCCACAGATTATTAAACTAACTGAGAAATAAAAGTATTTGATACCATTTTTGATACTTCTTCAGTTATCAAATTTGTTTGAAGCAGAAAGAAGATAAGAAAAAAATTGAAATGTAGATGCTTAGCTATACGGTGAATAATCTAGTGAAATTGCTCAGCAAGGGGACTGGTTAAGGTAATACATGTGAAGTGTTAGGTAGCTAACTTTATTGTGCATTTGAAAAAGATGGGCTTACTTCAAGTCAAGAAAAGATGACAGGCTAAACATGAATCTTTACAAATATCTCCACCATACTCCATCCATTTAAAAAAGTCTTACAGTCTCCATTTTCTCAATTGAGTAAATGAATCTTCTGGTTTCCAAGAAAGGCAAAACTATTGCATCTAGCATCGGCTTTGTTAAAGCCATATGAATGCACTTAATGTCTATGAATTAATCCTGTTTTCACGCAAAATAATTTACCCATTAGTTAGTGACGTGGAGTGTCGTTATATCTCTGAAATACCAGACAGCATGTTTTTCTTTGTTACTTTAGTTTTATTTTCAGTGTTTATTTTTAAGTTACTTTTTGCAGTAACCTCCCTTTCTCTTTTCTTTTCTTTTTTTTTTTTTCTTTTCCTTATGCAGAGGGTTACTACTTCAGGAAAACAGCAGGTTTTCAGAGGCATTGCATTACTATAAACTAGCAATTGGCAGCAGACCCACACTAGCTTGTAAGTATTTCAACTATTCAACTATACAAGCTTGCATAATGTGGACTATAGTTTTTTAAGAAAATCTTACTCTTTCAAAACATTTTCTTTTTTTTCAGAAGTTTTTCACTTGCAAGGCAAAAGGTAATATTGTGTACTTTTCAGTTGAAAGCAAGTGTTTATTAGTCAACAAGTATATTTAATGTGGTGCAGAGAAGAAGCAGGTAACCAGCTGACACTGGGCATCACTGCTAGGACCTAAAAAGCTTCTGATCTAGGATGGTGAGCCACAGATGTCACTGCCCAAATTTTCAGACTCTGTTTTCTTTTTCATACAGCCGGTCCTTTATTTTTATGGTATGTTCTGTGAATGAATAATAGAAATATTTTTCAAGTCCTTTCAGTTTTCCTTTCTTGTTTGGGGAAATGAGAAATAATCTATAGAAAGTTGCCAGCAGTTGGTTCAAAAATTAAGTGGGTGCTTTTTTAAGATTGTTGACTTTTTTTGTATCTTTAGTTTTAAATCTTCTGTATATGTATAAATGTGCATGCACATATATATGTATAAATATATGTATGTATTTTTGTTACATTTCAAACAGCAATGCTATACGCTTGATACAGTCCCATAAGAGGGATGAAACAGAGCATGCTGCCTAAGCAGCGTTCCCTTCCCTTCTTCCTCAGTTTCTATAGCCACTTTCTCCTTTCCTTGTCTCTGAACTTTTACATATTATATGTTCCTCTTTACACCAGTGGTAGAGCTATATTATACAAAAGCCAAATTAGGTAACTGTACGGTCTCTTTCAGATATTACTTTGAAGTAAAACAAAGATTAGATAAAAACATAATGGAACCCCATTAAAAGACAGTTTTTCCCTCTTTACAGCTGCCTATTTAAATACTGGTATCATCCTGATGAACCAAGGGAAGACAGAGGAAGCCAGGAGGACTTTCCTGAAGTGTTCAGAGATCCCTGATGAAAATTTGAAAGATCCTCATGCTCATAAAAGCTCTGTTACTAGCTGTCTTTATAACTTAGGAAAACTTTTTCATGAACAAGGACAATATGAGGTAAGACTCCAGATTTGTCTACAATATCATGATAAAGCACTCACACATAAATAATACCTATTGCTTCCTTCCAGACTTTCAAAATAAATCATAGGCTGAAATCAACTGAATGTCACCAAATCAAAATTAGCATTCTCTACAGAGAATATTTGTTCTCTACAGCCAGAGGTGTGACAATGTTAGTTAGCAATGTCGTGTTCTGATGTCGGAGTCAACATTAGCCATGGTCACATATAATATGTGTTAATTCATTGGTTTTGATTTTGTCCCCATGGATGCCATGCAAAGGATATAGCCTGATTACAGACCAGCCAACCTAAAGTGTGCTGGCTTTTTAATTCAGAATAGAGTAAGTCCATCTTTAGTTGAAAAAATGCAATTATGTTTGCTTTTGAGTCTCCAAAAATAAGACCTAGTTCAAAACTTCAGTGATTAGAACCATCCCATTATGTACTATTTTCAGATAACTTGACCTAAGCTCTGAAGTGGGTTGGATATTTTTAATGTAACCGTGCACTGCACCCAGCCCATCCCATCTCATTTACGTCTGCATTGTGATTCCTCTTCATTCTCCCTGATGAAATTACTGAAACTGGACATTTGCTTGAATTTTGACCTTTAACAGTATCTGAAAGAAAGCTGTTCTCTCTTTGCGTTGCCAGACATACTTCAGACCGAGAGTTACACATGGTTTTGATCCGTATAACTCTTCCGGACCGTGACAGTTACCTCAGCTGTTTAAGATTAGGCATGCACAGGCTCTATGGATTCTCTGTCATCTGTCTGCTAAATGCAGCTCTGTCAGATGGCAGTTACTAATTGGTTAGAACACAGAGGCAGACAGCTAATACATCCATAAAGATAAGAGTACAGCAGCATGTTGTCTGCGTGGCTGATAGAGTGTGGAGTTGGAGTGCAATACCTAGGAGGTGCAAGGGATTTTAAGAATATAAACCATCAAATTTCTGCCTGATGGTCATTGCAATCTGACCCAGCCTTGATTTGATCATACGCTTTTTCAAGCATATTTCAGTCTTCACAAGCTGCAACTATTCAATGGGATGTTGTAGAAAATGATGCAGAGCTAACAGACTGACCAGTAAGCATCTGGAGTGCCAAATGAATCATAAATATGGGATCATTCAAGGCACAGAACATTTGCGAAGGGGATCCAATTTTGGCATTCTTGACACTATAGTACATCTCATTCATTCTGTCAACAGACTTTGGTTGTGAGGATTATGTTTTGTTATTACTTGGCAGTAGACAATGATTTCTTTATTTTTAGGCCACTTACTGTAGCTTAGTCATCAGAGTCCTTTGCCCGCAGTTTGGTATTATTCCATAGTCTCTCACAGCCTATAGAATTTTATGTATGTTTATAACCTCGTGAGTCATTGAGGGGTTTGGAAAAAGATTCCTTTTATTTCCACCTGGAAAAAGAGTTGCAATGTTGGATCTAATTCGATCTCTTGTCAATAAGCTTCAATGAATTTGGTAAAACTTTTGTAAGTTAGAAATGCAAACTTTCTGTGATATTTATGATGCCAGAGTGTTTTCTTTCTCTCTGCACCTTTCATATGCGGAGAAAAGATGATTTGGGTTCACTTCATATGTGAAAGATTGCTTTTGAAATCGGTGCTTTACTAATGCTCTGTCCCACTTCTGTGATTTTTTTTCAGGATGCCCTTATGGTTTACAAAGAAGCAATACAGAAAATGCCCAGGCAGTTTGCACCACAGAGCTTATACAACATGATGGGTAAGTGCATTGTTGATACTTCAGAAAGATACCTGAGGAGTCAGGCAGGGTGAAACAAAAGAGCTTAGCCTTAACTGGTGCTCAAATGAATGAGCTAATAAAACCAAAAATAATTGCCTTTAGTAGATATGAGGCAAAACAGGTTCAGAACTTAAATGCCAGCAACTGCAATATTGGATAAGGCACAATAAATGATAAGACTGTGAGACACTGGATACCTTTAAGAGTGCCCGTGAAGCACTTCTACATTTAGAATGCGTTGTGTTTTTCTCTGCAGCCACAATGTCTCATCCACTATCCTGAAGACTTCATGTGCAAGTCATACAGGTTTTTTTTAAATCTCCCATGTAGTCATCTTTGAAACTAAGAAGAACTATATTCCCTTCATAGAAAATGGAGTGAGATTGATTATAATATAAAATTTAGGGTGGGTGTGGGATGTTGTATTTCCTTATAAGCCAACGACATGTCCAAACAGGCCCACAGAGACAGATGGATTTTTTTTTTTTTTCAGGTTGTGCCAAAATTATTTCCCAGCTGTTAGTTAGACATTTACAGTGAGAGAGTTCTTCTTCCAGGACCAGCCCGTCTGTCCTTCAAAATTTTAGCAGAGTCGCTTGAGTGCTGCAGGAAACATTAATTTAGCTGAGCTGGTTTTTGTTTTTAAACTTTAACTTCAGTTCCTTGTGTTCTTCATTGTGTCTTTATACAGGATGCATTAAACAGATAAAAGAAAGAAGATAATAAGAATTATTCTTTATAGTGTTCAGATCTGTAAACAAGAGGGCAGGTTCTTCATTGTTACAGAGATGCTTTAAGTGGAATTCTGTCTGAAAGGGCATGTGTTTCTTCTAAGCAACCTCAGTGTCTGGGCCAGTAGACTCTGTGAGCTCCTATCTGAGGCAGAAAAGGATGTAAGATGCCTTTAAAGTAGTTCAAAGTAGAGCAATTAAAAATATATGTAGAAACAATAAGGTACAACAGAAAGCATGTGGAGGTTTATGGCTTTTTCCCCTCCCTTCCCATGCTTAAAATATAAAGGAATGTATTGTTTGATATTAATTGGTTTGACACAGTTGTTGAAAGGAGGCACCACTCACTCTTCTTAATTTAGGAAAGGCGTCTTTTATTAGCTCCTTACAAGTATTTGGGCTTAGGAAAATAATATTCCAAAATTGTAGCTGTAACTGATGCTACATGCTTGCAAGTCTCTGTAAATGCTAAATTGAATACTTCTCACAGTGACAAAGGTTCTGATGTCAGTAATAGCATAAAGACTTCCTTAACAGTTCATACAGTTTAATGGAGAGAATTCTCCCTAAATGCTGACCTTTATCAGATTAATGCAGTTGATTATTGCATGTTCCTTTCTTCATAGGAAGTCTTAGCTGAACTGCTGTTTTAGTAGTTTTATTCACCAGCATTTGCTGATAAATTTGCTGGGGTTATCAACAGTCACCACGCCATGAATTAAGCCTCTGCTTACTATCTGTGTCCTATAATGATTGTTGAAATACTGCAGTGCTCCAGCAAACCCTCTGAAGTTTGACTGCCCTCTTTAGTGCATATATGTTTTGTTATTCTGATAAAAGTGCTCCTCAGAAGTACAAAAATTTGAAAAAGTAAACCAGTTCTGTTTCTAGTGTTACAAAGCAAGCCTGTGACACCCTTTTTCTTTTCCATGAATAGATGTTGCCTTTAGAACCACTATGACCTGTAAGATTCTTTAGGTTTTGACTGTTTTGCCCATTGGCTACTTTTTTAGGTTCAGGAAGCCTTTCTGAGCTTCCTTTCTAAGTACAGTCCATGATGTCCAAGGTCATTCTGTTCCTGGGACTTGCATTTATTAACTCACAAAGCGATGCTGAACACAGAGACCAGCTCAGTCCTTTGCCCAGGCTTGGCTGCTGCTATGCTTCCTTCCTCCACTACTTAACTGGCTTCTGTTTCCTTTACGCAGCTGTCAACACTTCACGGATGTCCTAGCACCTTAACAAGTTAGGGTCAGCTAAGATTACCTTAGACCCTTTCAGCCTGTTGCAAAGAGCAACAGACTACTGTGGAGCTCTGGAAAGTACAATTTATCATTAACATAGCATGTATTTGTATTTTGGTTGCTGTTGTGATGGCAGCTGTTGCAGGGAAACCACAACTTGCTTCATACTAGTTGCTGAGGCTATGCTAGTGGCTTGTTGGCTACGCTGCAAAGGCAATCCAAGAGGCTATATAAAGAGTTGGGTAGTGAGTTGAATTCAGTGCAGCACAGCTATATTAACAGCAGAACTCGGACTGATCTGTTTAAAGCTGTCTTGGATGCATCTACATGAGCGTACATGACTGCAGTTAGTTAGGTTAGTCTCTCCTACCTGTAATAGTGTAAAGACAAGACAGAGCTAGGCAGCTATGCTAACCTTGTGGTGTGGAAAGAAAAAGATACCTCTGGGAAGTAATTAAGCCCATCTGATTTAGACATCTATTTTGGATTATACAAATAATCCCCTACAAGCATACTTCTGTAAAAGGAGCTGAGATGACTAGTGTAGACTTACTAGCTCAAGTCGGGTGAGATAAACACCTATTCAGTCATCTACTTGCATTGAGTGTGACAGAAGAACAAGGTAACCACATCCATCATCAGGAGTACATCTGCTCTGCAGCTCATACCGTGTCATTGGGCATCACAAGGCCGACTGGATTGTTTATTTCTGTTTTGATGTTCAAGATAAAATTATAAACACATTCACTATAGCACTTTTTAAAATAACATTGCATAAACTTGTCTACCTTGTCTACCTACTTCTTGCCTTTAAAAGGGAGACTGGAGGAACTGAAAAAGGCCAGTCCTCTCTCCTGCACTTGAAACTGCATGAACCTGACTATTGAGCTGTGCCTGCTCACCATGTGCTCATCGCTGTGGAGGAACAGGGGGAAACTGGGGAGTGCTCCCCATCTACTTGGAAAGGAAGGATCCTTCCCTGTCTCTCGATATGTGGAAAAAGTCTTCACTCTAATTTTTAGTAATTATTCAATCATGTCATTGGAGATTTTTTGAAAGCTTTTTTTCCCTGCACGGTGTATATGACACACTTGAAAGAGAATAAACAGGAGACAAGCTGTTTAAACTGAATTAGGATTTGAACTCCAGCAGTCCAAGTGCAGTAGCATTAACACTCCAGCGGTGTTAAGCCTCTATACCACCTGCTTTCCCTGTTTGTGTTACACTTCTTTTCCTGTACTTGCTTCTATTGGCCTTTTGCTTTGACAGGCACAGGGAGACTCATTCCTCCAGTGTGCCAGTGTGACCAGCTGATTCTCATCCTTTAAAACTCTAAGTCAGTTGCCTCTTAAAGGAAGAGGAAGTATTGGGCCTCAGGAAGCAAGCCATCCATGTGACTTTGCATTTCATTCACGGTACAAAAGGCAGGGCCAAAAGACCAGCTTCAGATGTTCTAAGTTTCTGCACATGAAAAGTTGCAGGGTAGATTTTGGTCTCCTGTTGCTGTGATTTATTTTGCCAGGTGTGCAGCAACTCAGCTAAGGAAACCATATGTTTCTCTGGCTTTGTACCAAGAAGTAAAACCTTTTCGTTTTTTTTTCTTAAAAGAACCCAAAACAGCGAAAAATTAAAACTCTAAAACTAGAATCAAAATAATTATTCAACAAACTGTATAGGGTTGGCTTGCTCTTTATTTTCTCTATGTCATATTTCTTTGATATGAATTCAGAAGTACATGCTAAGGTTACACAGATTAATTTGCTTGGCATGGCAACATTTACTACAAAGGCCAGAGTCCAGCTCAGCTGCATTAAATAGGTAATATATTTTGTTTAAAGTTTCAATTAAAACCTGGGGTCAAAAGATAAAATGGTCCCTGTGGGATCTTGAACACTTTAATGCCAATATTAGGATTGCTTAAGCATCAGCCTCTGCTCTAGATGTCTTTTGCGTTCCTTGAAATCTGATAGTGTACAGTTGATTGTATTACATTGCTTTTAAAACCACACTGGCCCACCTGCTACAGTAATTCATACTCCTGCCAGTTCAGTGGTGTGAGGTGGACCATGGAGGCTTTATCTGAATACAGAACAGTAACATAAAGATGTTGGGGTGGCATTGTTCAGGTTTAGATTGGCAAGATACTGCCATAAAGACAAATGTCTTGATCTCATTTCATCTGCCCTTGCCAGCTAACAACTGAATAGCTATTTTCAAATGCATTTAATGCAAAGCCTTGCAAACATTTTTTATGAGAAATGCAAGTTACAAAAGAAGGTAGCATTGCAGAAGTGAATACAAGGAGTGAATACAGTTAATGATGCACGGATTAGAATTTACATTTTTCCTTGCTAGTCTGCAACATTGCACATGGACAGAAAACAAATCATACACAAGTGACAACCAGGTACAGAACAGGAAAGGGGAGCCAGATTTTACATCTGGTGCAGAGGTTTGCATCATAAGTACAAAGGCTTAGCGTGCAGAGAGACTTTCTGTGTTGATGACTATAACACAGCTGTCACTTTATTTGATTATGCTTTTGGGTGGATGTGGCTGTTTGTATAAACCTGTTAATATTGTTAGGGCTCCTATCCCATTTGCCCCTTGCTCCCATTAAATGCTTTTTTATTGAATTACTTTTAAATATTGTTTAGAACTCCAAGAAACACTTTTGCTGGTATAGTTTTACAGTTCATGCTGTTCAAGACTTACTTTTTAAGAGCCAGAGATGCTTAAACTGTGAAATACATATCCCACATCATAACTTATTCAGAACATGGTACCTGCACTTGTCTGAGCTCCAGTCATCAGTGTGCTTCCTATGTGTCTCATGAAGCTTTACTGGTAATTTCTTACCAAATGTACATTACAAACTTTTCTTTTAAAACTAGCTTGGTAGGGGAGAAGTATTTTTTCTTTCATATGTATATTTCATTATATGTTCTAGGGAAATAAGAGTGAAGCCCACCCCAATAAAAATAGGAGTAAAAGACTCTGCTTCCTTCTCTCCCCTTCCCTGCTCCCATCCTGCTATTTTAACTCTTTCCCTTCTGAGACTTTTATTGTAGTTTATATCTGCTGTCCAAATGAGTCAAGTCTCTGGGCTGATTGCAGTGTCTCCTGGTTTTTCACTTTGTTTTGTTTGGGGGATTCAAGCTGAGTATAAAGGTTACAGCAGTGATTGCTGAGAGAATAGTGAATGCAAGGTTTTAGACCAGGGGTTTTCTATCCAAGTTCTCAAGTTTTCTTAGTTTTATTTCTTTGGACTATTGATCTATAATTTCATGTGAAATATTTGAATTTTGGGGGGCAATATTCTGAAAAAGCTGAAAAAAGCTGAGAGTCTAAGCCTAAAATGCATTTGTAGTTTAAAATATATTTAAAGTATAATCATGACATATGTAGACCAAAGATATGGTCCAATGCAGAAATTGGACTACAGGGACCCCAGTTAAGTGTAATTCTAATGGGAAATGCTTCTCTTAAGAGTGTTTTAAAGAAACCTATACTGGCATAATATCTATGTTTTACTGACAAAAGAAAGAAATCTTTAAAATGTGTGTAAAGTAAAAGGCAAGAAAAGAGTACAATCACTTGTTCAGTTTTAATTTTTTAGTTTGTGCTGTTATGATTTACTGTAGGTTGCACATCTTTTGTAGAATGAAATTATCTACCTCAGATTAGCTCACTACCTCGATTTGTGTCAGTATACCTCTTTCACTGCAATTCTTTGTACAACAGAAAACATCTGTGCAAAGTCCATGCTGTTCCACACTGCAACTGATTTTGTTTTGCCTTTCGTTTATATCTGTTTCCCATTTTAGGTATTTTCCTTCAAAAGTAGCTTAGTGGTCTAATTAAATAAAATCAAAGGCTTTGCTTTGGCTAATTGAGGCCTATGAGAATCTACTCAGCCAAAGTAAATGTGGATTGACTCCCATCCATCAAAAGCCCTCCTAAAATACAACACATTTCTTGAAATCTTCAAGGAGACTGTTCTGTAAAAGAAAAAAACCAAACATAATATGCTTAGTCTATGCAGAACTTGATGCTTAATTTCACATGCTTCAGCTGTTTCAGGGAAGATGTGCATGCACTGCATATTTATCAGCACGATTGTTAATCTTTTGCAGTATATCTTAAACATTGGTATAGTATAACATCAATCTATGCTTCTAGATTTATTATCTTATTGCATGCACAGGTACCTAAGGGAAGAAAGAAGGAAGTTATCTATCTAGGGAGGTGCATTTGTGGTAAATGGATCTGCAGCCTTGTTTTGCACAAGAAGGCTGCACGGTTGCGTTTATGAAAGACACAAATCCCTTGTGGAATTGTGGTACAGGGATGCAGACCTCGCTGTCGTTTTCTAAGGCAACCTGTTTATGTTCCCCATTCAAAGAAATGATGGAAAAATTAAATTTAAATCCTGACTGAATGTATATATTAGAGATTTTCCTTTTCAAAGTGCATCTCCACCTTCCTTTTTGTTTTGACTTCTGCTCTTGTCAATGCTGAATTCTGTTTTCTCTATTGAATTTTTACCATCCAGCAATATGAGTGGCAGATAATTAATATACACAAGGATGGTGCAAGGCAGATTTACCCTGCATTGTCTCCTTTACAGAGACAATTTTTCAGTTTTCTTTTCAGCAATATCTTTTGGGTTCCTAAGAGGAGGACCACAGGAGGGACATATGTTTTTAATCTGCAAGTATGGGTACATGACCTCTATACTGACACAGTGCTGTCACATCCGTAGTTCCATTGTACTTGCTCAAAGATAAGTCTAACATGCTCTGGCAAGGACGTGGCTTTTGCTTTGTATGACAATGTGCATCTGACACAGGACAAATATGAAATCAGCAGATGAGAGGCTGATCTAGAACCATATAACATACAACCATCTAAATGGTACCTAATTTTGCTTTTTAACAATGTGTGATATGTATGAGAAAATTTTAACTACTTTTTTTTTTTTTACTAAGGATTTGAATTAAGCTCATATTCCATTTCATTATCAAGTATAAAGTTAGCCTTTCAGGGGAAATAGCTGCTAGCAAGCTGATCCTTTATTAGTATTACTATTTAATATAAATATTTAACGCTTCATATGATTGTTATTGTTTTTAAATTATACTTAATTAATTTCTCCTGGGATAATTTTAGTAGGGATGGTTTTGTTGTTGCTTTTTGGGAGTTCGTTGGGGGTTTCTGGTTTTTGTTTATTTTGAAAGATAAAGGATGCTGGAAAAATATGAGGAAATAGTGCTTTGTAGATTAGAAGTCTTGCAACTGATCTGTGTCTATGGCAAAGAAAATCCTCTTGAGTCCCAGGATTTTAGTGTGGTGTAAGTCCAGTTAAAAGGTAGACCATTTCTCATTTCTTTGTCATAAAGTATTAACAGAGGTGCTAATGAACTATATATACACTATTTTAAATAGTGTTTCAGTTGCATATTAATGTGTTTTCTTGTACTACATGAGTAAATGAAAATTACAATTAAATAATCTATGTTTCTCCTTTTGGAATAGGCTAAAAAATACTATATAAATAACAGAAAATATTAGCTGAACTATAAAAGTTTTTAAAAAAAATTTAGTGATTGATTTGTCTCCTTTTACTTCAGTAAAAGTTGAATTTCAGTTGAATTTCTTGCCATGCAGGCAATGCTTCACATTGATATGGATTAGGAAACTGAAGTTAACTGCCAATTTATGTCTTACAGTTTCCACTGTGATGAATTTCTTTCGCTGTTGTTGTTACCTTTAATAGAAAAGTAGAATGGAACCCTCTTGACCTTTAAAGATTGGACAAGTTTCTTTAAAAAAGTATGAGTGTGTGTGTGTGTGTGTGCCCTTCAGATTTTTAACATGAGTTTTGAAAGATTTTACAAATTAAGTAATTGTTAAAGTAAATATAGAAACCTGCCCACATGTACCATTTTTTGGCGTATTTTCTGCCAATGGACACTCTGTTTCTTAATGATGAAATCATTCATGTTGCTATTTTATAAAAATAAACAATCATAAATGACAAATATTGGTTTTCTTATTTTAGTCTCAGACACACAAATGCATCCTGAATGACAGAATTCAATCCATACATATTTTCCCCGTAATTTTGTTAGCCTATCTTAACATGGAATAGCTTATATTAAATTTGCATAAGTCTAACACATAAAATCAGTTGATTCAATTAACACTTCGATAAACAGTTGCTTGATTTTATTCAGGTCTTTTGGCAGTGGCAGAGTCTTTGTCAGTTTTCAGCTAGCTTTGATTTCTTTTAAGATAGGAGTGTTATTATAAATCATTTAGAAGATGAAATTAATAACTGACCCACTAACAGTACTTCCTTCTGTAGTAATTTTACGTTCTAATTGCTTATAATATGGTGATTCTTGATGATGTGGGGCTTATCGGCAGAAAACAGCCTCTTCAGAAAAAAAATCTTCAGCTATAGAGAATTCCCTGTAAATTCTTCAGGGGAATAAAATCTTTCACTACAGGTTGGCATTTAGATTGACATATTGTAACTTCGTTTCTAGATGCGCCACTCAGAAATACCCTCCAAGTTTTAGGATGTTAGCTTGTAAAGTCACTGAGCTCTTAAAACCTATTAAAAATTGAATTTTTCCATACTCTGAAGATGTTAATATCTTCTTATATCAGAATCCATAATGGAAAATAGATGAGAACCTTGGATCTTTTTGAAATTTGGTAGTGCATTCAGCATATACTACCGGCAGATAATAACTCAATCTCTTTTGGCCGCTTATATTACTTTTTAAAGGATCTTGTTAATTGCTTGAAACTTTGCCAAGCTGTAACAGGTTGGGTTGGAATTTTCCACTTCAAGGAAAGAACAATATGGATTCCTCATTTCCTGTATGCTAAATGAAGCAGGGGCCTGTGGGAAAACCAGTATGCAATCAAATAATTCAACATTCTCCCATAAAGTGTACAGCTAGGGAGTTGAATTGAGAGGAACATACAGCTTGACTACTGACTACTTGACTTCATGACTTTGCTTTGTTCATAGCAAGATAGAATGTTACATCACTTATTTGTGATTGCTGACATAGTGAAAAAAATGCACATGATGTTTGTATCTCTGAATTTGATCATGGTTTTTGGGGGGTGTTCATGCTTTTTTGTGGTTTCCTTTCTGTTTCGACATTTTTTTTTTCTTCTTCTTTTTTTTTTTTTTTTTTTTTTTTTTGGGTTTTTTTTTTTTTTTTTTTTTTTTTTTTTTTTTCATTTTTTTTTTTTTTTTTTTTTTTTTTTTTTTTTTTTTTGGCTTGGGTGTTTTTGCAATTGCTCTTTTACTTTGGCCCCAACCAGCAGCTGAATGACTTGAGTATTTCTGGAACTAAAGCATGTTACTTCTGTGTATGTAGTTAGACCAGTGCATGGCTACAGAATACTCTGTAGATCCTTGAATTAGAAGTCCTGGTCTGCTAGTTTTACAGTCTTGCACCCCTTTTTGGAAAACCTCGATTTGGTGATAAAAATCATGTTGGCTTCCCTTAGCCTTGGCTTACTGTAACTTCTGACTTTACATCACACTCATTTTATCTGCAGGCTGTGGTTTGGTCATTTTGCATGCACTGTACCGTAGCTCCTGAAACTCAAACTTAAATGCCACATTTGGCCTGGGATCCCTTTCCTCTGTTGACAAAGACAGCAAAAAAAAATCAAAATCTAACTGAACCTAGTCCAATTTTCTTTCATCAAGGGAATCCTCTTAAGTCCCTCTAAATAGTCAAGATAAAGTAGCTCTTGTGGTAAGAGTTCCTTCTAATTTACTTCTTTAATCATGTAGCTGGCACATTTTTCTCTGAGTTTTGGGGTGTGGTTGTTGGCTTCAAGCTTGAGTAAAGAGAAATGGTCCTTCTCTCTCTCCCTGATGCCCTCACAGCTATTAATTTCCATGTAATGCAGAACTGGGGGCAGTGATGTAGTCATCAGGAGTCAGCTATAGTAATCTCTTGATCATAATTTTGAGAAGATGCTTAGCCATTTATTTGGAATGAATCAGCTGGTGAGATGATAATATCTTGACTCTTCTGTAGGCATTTTCAGTCTGTCATTGGAGTGAGCAAGGGCACATTTATATCTAAAGCCCTTGTGAATGAGCTGTGTAAATGCAGTGTATTAATCTGAAAGCTGCTCGTCTTCACCATACCGTAGTTGTTTGATATTGCTTATTTTCAACCTTTGAGAAATCTGGCTGTTTTCTTCTTGGAGAAAGAGCCTGTATGCTGAAGTCCTTCTCAGAAACTTCAAGACTACAATTATCTGTACCAAAGTATATGGCTTTCTGACATCCCATTCATCTGTTGTTCTTCAACATTGCCTGCCTCAGCCTCTCTCAGTAAATGATTTCACTTTGAAAAATGTCCAATTCTGTTCATTTTGTACGCAGCTTCTTAAGACTAGCAATTTTAAAATTATGGATACTATGTTCCAATTTAAACTATTTGTGGCAGATGATGTAATTTCAGTACATTCAGAGATCAGGATTTTTAATGTCTTGCTCCTCCCTCTAATATAGTCTCAGAACTGTTTTCTTAACCTTTCCTAGTTTTTTAGAAAGATATCTAAGTTCTTAATGTATTATTATTAAATGCAAACACTTTCCACATTCTTCCTGCCATTCCATGTGTGCAATGTAGACTGATGGAAAAAAGTAACTTTTCTGCAGTAGATGGGATAAAATTTCTTTTACTTTGAGGCTTTTGACTGAAACTTAGCAGCTGGAGCTTTCTGTTGCAATTTGTTCCAACGAGACTTTCAATTCAACCATGCTCTTTCAGCCCTAATAAGGCCATAACTCAATCTCCTCACTCAAGTATCTGTAAGGCTGTTTTTTGGTGTGTGTCTTGTTCAATGAGATCTTTGCCCATTTAATACATAGCAAATTATGAATGAGATAATGAATTACGGAAACCTTGAGAAATTTGAGGCATTCTCAATAGCATTTATTTCACCCTGTAGGAGAAGCCTACATGAGAATGAGCCGACTGCCAGAAGCAGAGCACTGGTACGTGGAATCGCTGCGATCCAAGAGTGACCACATCCCAGCCCATCTCACCTACGGAAAACTGCTAGCTCTAACGGTGAGTTAATCAGCAGCTCCTGGGAGCTGGTGCCAGGCCCTTCAAGTAGATGAGGTAAAGGGATGGGAAGATTTTGGCCTGAAAATTGCTTATTGCCCTATTTGTCATGCTATTTNCAAGTGGTGTTCCCCAGGGATCAATACTGGGGCCAGTCCTGTTTAACATCTTTATCAATGATCTGGAAGAGGGGATTGAGTGCACCCTTAGTAAGTTTGCAGATGGCACCAAGCTGAGTGGAAGTGTTGATCTGCTTGAGGACAGGGAGGTTCTGCAGAGGGATCTAGACAAACTAGATTGGTGGGCCAAGACCAATTGTATGAGTTTCTGTTTTCAGATGAGGTCTTCCCAGAGCAGAGTAGCAGGGCAGAATCACCTCCCTTGGCCTGCTGGCCACACTCGTTTTGGTACAGCCTAGGATATGATTGGCCTTCTGGGCTGCGAGTGCACATTGCAGGTTCATGTTCAACCACCAGTATCCCCAAGTCCCTCTCTGCAGGGCTGCTCTGAATCCCTTCATCACCCAGCCTATATTGATACTGAGGATTGCCCCAGCCCAGGCGCAGGACCTTGCACTTGACCGTGTTGCACCTCATGAGGTTCACACATGTCCACATCTCAAGCTTGTCCAGGTCCCTCTGAATGGCATCCCTGTCCTTGGACAAAGAGTAGAGATACAGTGAAGAAAAGTAGTTCATAATTAATTTCAGCAGATGCATTGCTGCTAAAAGAATCTGAATTTGGTAGAGGGAGAGAAATTGGAACTGAATTTTTCTATATTAGTAGTAAGTGACAACATAGAAAGAATTCAAAATTGTTCAGTGTTATCATGTAATGTCAAATACTGAGTTTGATCAAATAATACCTGGATGGGAATTTGTGTTTTGTAATGAAAGTCAAGATGGTAGTGTTATATATCCCCACTACCTGACAGTTTCAGGCCCTGGAAAGGCAGTTTTTTGCTACAATTTCCAGTTATATTTAAAATTTCTTGAGTATTGACAAATACATGCACTCACTGATTACTTTAGTAGGTCATACAGCAAAATTTCCTAATTTACCTTGCTCTTCTGGCAGATATCTTCATATCTTGCACCTAAGAATACTAAAAGAAAGTTGGTGTTACTGGTTTCTTCTTAGCAGATCTTTGACAAGTTTAATTTATTAGAATTGTTATGGGGAAAGAAAGAGTTTTCTCAATTAAAATCCAAATATCGTGGGGGTTTTTTTTTTTGTTTTTTTTTTTCCTCTTTCCTATTACACACACACCCCCCTACCCCAGTACTCCTCTGGTTAATTATGCACATTTTCTGAAGTGCTGAGTATATGAAGTATGAGGTCTGCCAGGGAAAATCTTGCAGTTGTCTGAGAAACAAGGTGTCACAGTTTTCTTTAAAATAACAAAATCCCTGAATTCTATAGCTTTCTACATACGTTGTGAGCTACTAAAAAAAAATTCTTTTATTTTGTCTCCTCATTATGAAAGTTCAGGTATAGGATTAAACATTAGTGGCATACCTCAACTTTGGGAAGGACGTGATGAGAAAGGTATTCAAGTCCTTGTAGTAGAATTGAACTATTCCAGGGATGTAGACACAAGATACATGCAGGATAAATTGTGCCTTGAGAGTTTGAACTACATTTGTGGAAGAATGTGTCTCATTAGTGAAAAGGACAGGAGCTCTATACAACTTTGAACACTGAGTATGGCACCATGATAGGAAATAAAATACTTCACCCATCCTTTCTCAACACACACTTACTTCCCTGTACTTGCTTTGTGCCATAATTGTAGTCTATTCTCATCACATTTGGTTGTTATCATCCTTGACACTGTTTGCATTTATTACTGTTCCTTCTTCTCATATTCATGGCAATATATATGGATAGGGTTCACATCCATTCTATTGACAGCAGCATAAGCTGAAAAGAGGGTGCTGATGTCCTGTTGGCTTGCAGTGACATAGGACTTCATAAATACATGCCAAGGCAACATGTTGATGACAAAGTAATTAGAGGTGGCATAAAATTTTTCAGGTGGCTATTTAATTCATGAAAAAAAAGATTAATTTATCTTTGATCTATTGAAATTTGGCATTCATTTTATTTAATTATTTCAGCTACCAAAGTCTGAAAAGACATTCAACAAGGAAATGGATGATGAAGAGATTTGGCAGTAGGATACAGATTTTTATCTCCATGTTGGTCACTTACCCTTAATCAGTTTTGTAGCCTACCATCTGCTCAGTAATTCACACTAAATGAACTTTGTCTAGTTTCTAGTATACTGAACTATACTAGTATTAGTTCCCATTGAAAATATATGATTGCTGTAACTAACATGCTTCCTGAAAGTCTGCATAGACTTCCCTGAGATTCAATAGCATTAGAGCTGCTCTGTTTGGCGTAGTTCTTTCAGCCCATACCTAACTTGAGGTATGACTGTGGTTTATTTTTCTGTTAAACTTTGCTACCTAGGCTTATGATGATTTTCTCACAGCTTGTATAAATATTTAGGAGAAAGAAAAGCTTATGTCAGTTACTTTTTGGATGTTAGAGGAGAGACATTTTAGAGGCTTCTTTCCCCTCATCTGTTGGAGTCAAACCTTCAGACTTTGTGCAATCCCGTTTCTCAATGTAAGTGCTGAGACAAAACTATTGATAATCATTCTCTGTGTTTCTTCCTGGAGAGAAATGTGAGATGGCTGCTGAAGAGTGGATGTGGGTACTAATATAGATAACAAATTTTTCTTTGTCAGTGAAACTGGGGGGTGAGGGAGGAGAGGAGGAAGGTTTCAGACAAATGCATGAGTTGCAGCCAAAGGTAATTCTAGTATAAACCTCCCTAACAGTAAAGTCAATCCTGTAAATTTCACAAATTCAGCTATGTTTTACTTCCTGACCTAAATTCCAAAGAAGTGGCTTAATTTTAACCCCAGGTTTTCTGCTTTCTCAAGTCTGTTGCCAGTATTAATACTTACTAAAAGCAGCATGAGATGGAATCATAAAGTCATTTAGGTTGGAAAAGACCTTTAAGATCTTAGAATCCACCCATAAACCTAACACTGCCAAGTCCTCCACTAAACCATGTCCCCAAATGTGACATCTTTATGTCTTTTAAATATTTCCAGGGGTGGTGACCCAACCACTTCCCTGGCCAGCCTGTTCCAATGCTTGATGATATTGTGGAGCCCAGACCTGCACACAGTATTCAAGGTGAGGCTGCACAGACGCTCAATAAAATATGCTCAATAAAATACACACAATAAAAACATATACAATTTGTAAATTATTTCATTCATAAGTTTCCATATATTCCAGAAAGAAAACACAATGTGTTATTTCTGTGCAACATTCTCTTCTGAGTTGAATATCACTAACAACCTTTGAGGGTGTTAATACTAGTTTGTTTACTTCTAGAAATGTTTTAATGAACAGATAACAATTACTCATTAAGAACAGGAGAATTCCTGAGAATTTGTTTTTTCTGAGTTTAGAAGTATGTGAAAATTGCGAGCATAAAGTGTTACAAGCCCAATCTCTGATGCCTGATTAGACAAATATAATAATTAATAATATTTTATTCTCCAAAGACTACACAAATTTTTGCATGTGTGTATCTGGGAATATGGAAAGATGCAAAACCAAACTAACACGGTAAATTAAAAAGTGAAATAAAAATCCAAATAAAACACGATTTCCCACCACTGAAAACCTGCTGCTGACAAACTCTTACCTGTCAATAATTCTAAATACTAAACATGGCATTTCTGCACAGTATTATTCTCAGCACAGTTTACTTCCTGAATAACTTTAAAGATACATTAGTAAAACTCAGAATGTCCTGTTCAACTTGTAATAACTGTAATTTACATTGACACAAAGCAAACCAACCAACCAAAAACCAAACGAAAACCAGCTGTTAATATGTCATTGATTCTGAGGAATCTGAGGAGGTATAGTTCTAATTTGCATGCAATAAAACCTTCTTAGTAAAAAATTACTTATTAGTACTGAAACAATTCTCTCTGGTTTTATTTTAATGTAAATATTTGTCTCAAGTCTTCTTAGCTCTTCTGGTATACTAGAAATGCCAAGCGGACTTGGGTGTGCTGCTGTATATGCAGAAAAAACCAAACTAACTTAAGAGCTCCAAAGGAATAGCTACTGAATTTACAGTCTTCTTACCTAGTATGATGTCAGAAGTATAACTCCTATATTTGATAATGTTATATGTTCATATCTAAAAATTACACCTCACTGAGCTACAATTTTCCTGAAAATATATTAGAACAACATAATTTAGTGGTCGAAAAGCATGATTAGTAGCCCCGCTAGTAGCATAATTGGAAAATAGCCAGTAGTCTGGGGCTTAAGTTTGTGCTTTTCTCTTTTTTATTATTTATTTTTCAGAAACAACATGTTACTATTTACAACTGCAGTGCTTTAGCATTATGTGCTTTTCATATCTTTAACTTGTTAAGCTGCATAAATTAGTTGAGAAATTTATTTGTCAGTGTGAGGTGTTGGTTGACCTAACCAATCTCCTGGTAGGACAGGAGATTGGTACCACAGCATCTGAGCCTCATCCTTTGCTTAGGTAATTTATTTCTATATCACAAAGAAAAGTGTAATTTTTGTAAAAGGCTTTAAAATTGCAAGGCTCCCAGTTCTAAGATAAAAATGAGTCTGTCAAAAATGACAGTGCCAGGTGAGGCCTTGAGCATGTGCTGTAATTAATTTTCCATTTTATGAGCAGACCTTCTAGACAAAAAAATGTTCGCTATCATGCTAAAAAAAAAATCATTTATGAGTAAGGCTTCTCTTTTTTTCTCTCCTTTTTCTCCTCTCACTTTATTTTTCTCAAAGAGAAGACTAAGAAACCCTTCCTCCTGATGGCTGGCCTCTCTACCATCAGGCTGTGGATGGTTGTTACAGTAGCATGCTAGTCTGCAAAGCTTTACTTCTATTATAAATAAATCTGTTTTGAAGTTTTGTTTTATCTGTTTTGAGCGAACTTGAGCCCACAAATCACCCCTCATAGCTTGCAGTAGTGCCTATAATTGCTGAAGTACTTAGGGATGGCCCCATCTTGTAACATTTAGCGTGTTGCATCTAGAAATTACAGGCTTTGCTATATTTCTTTGGAAAAAATTGCACAGTGTTTTCTTGTATTTTACATGGCAACACACAGTGCTGTTAATCTCCTATTTTTTACTGGCTTGGAAAATCACCCAAAGTGCTGTAAGAAAAATTTCCTTTGCCTTGTAAAATTTCTTTTTTACAGCTCCAAACCATACTAATTCTGTAATAATCACCCTAGAAGATTCCCTAAAATCTAAAATATTTTATTTTTAAATGTTTTCTCCAAAGGGTGATTGGGAGAAATCAGACATAGACATGATAGAGACTGGCAGTATTTTGGATTAAAATAAAAGAAACGGGATTGTGACATTCAAGTATCAACACTGAAGTTCAATACTTTTTTTGCTAAGTTTCAAAATACTCCCTCCTTAGTGGCTGATCATATTTTTGCCTGCAGTTGTTGTTGCTTATGTTCCCGACAAACAGAAGGCTAGAGATATCTTTCCATTTTTGGTTAGTTGTGAAATTACTCAGAGTATTACTAGCAAATACCCTACTGTATTCAGTAATTGGTGTAGACCTTGAAAGTCATCTCAAAATAAATATAAATATATTACAACATCCAAATGAATGGAAGGTAGGAAGAACAGAAAGAAATTTGACAGCAGGGGAAAAGGGAAACATAGTGCAATAGTGAACAGGCTAACTGAATATTTACTATTTCTGTAATTATTTGGTTTTCATGTTCTGGCACAGAAAGAAAATTTGCTGAACAACTCTTTCATATTGTTCTATTTTATGTCACTGATTGATTGGTTCTCTTTTACTGTCTCTCTAGATTTAAACAAATTGGAAGAAAGCAGGGATGAGGTAGAACAGTCATGATGTCAAAATAATCATGACTGTTTTTAAGACATAGCAATTGCAATGCTATATGTTAAATTTGGGTATAATTTTCTAGAACAGTTTATTCCTTCTTTTAGTAACCAATTGCATTAAAGCAAACAAAAACATTTTTAGTAGTACTTCTTTTGGGAATGATAAATGCCTACACATACAGAAATCTTTAATGTATTGAAAGACATTTTCTGAATGGGTCAATTTAATTAAATCAGCAATGCTGTTAGATATTTCATTTTGAGAGTCTACATCCCTTGGCTGTTAGTACTGCTTCTAGGAAGAATTTTTAAATGAAAGTTGGATACTTCAGTTAAACTCCCATCATAACAGTGTATAAATGACACTGAATCCTTGAGAAGGCCCTCCCTAAGAAATCAAGTTAAGCCATGCAATAGCCACTGCTATTTTTCTGTCATGTATTCAGTTTGTCTTTGGAGTCTGACACAGGCACTACAATTTTGCTTGCACTGGAAATCCCCTGAGGGTTAAAACTGATCCAAGCACAAAGTTTGGATTTAGTTCTGAAATTTGCAAAATGTCAGAGGATGCTTTCATTTTTATTTCCAGTTTATGAGCAATTGGCTTGTAGGGAATGGGAGGGGAAGGTTTCCCTCTTCAATGTGGAAAGTCATGTTTATTAACTTCAGAACCATGAACCCTATTTTTTTAAGGTTTGGTTATTTGGTGTATCTGGAGCATTAACACCTCCAGGCTGAATGTCAGGATTTCCGAACTACAGAAATTGCAATAGCTGACATCTATTGAGCTTGTATTTCTCCTGAGGTTGGCCGCATGCCATAAGTATTGAATCCATAGATAGACTTTTTGGTTCCCTTAGGACATACACTTGGCTGCATGCCAAATGTAACAGAATTAACTGTAAAATGGAGTATTTTAATTTAAATATGACGTATCTGTCTAACTAGTTGGTAAATGACTCTGGGACAGGTACTTAGGCACATAACCGCTCACTAACCTCCTTTAGGGATCTCATCTTTTGTGTCTTGTTTCTAACTTCCTGTAGACAGGAAAAGGGGAGCCCTAAACTTCTTGCTTTGCTCAACATAAATTTAAAGCTTGTTATAGAAAGCATCACTGACACAGGATGAATTGCTCTTGTGGAAGAAAGAGGTTTTTGTTTTGCTACATAGTTGAATATAGCTGCCAATCATCTGTAATTACTCTGTGTGTAGTAATTTGTCAGTAATCATAGATAAAATAATTATATAGGCCAAATTTAGCTTAGAAGAAATTCATAGGACTCAATGAAATCAGTCTGTGGAGATAGTTAATGTATAACCTACTGACCAGCCAGTGAAATATCAGTAGATATTAATATACTACTTCTTCAGGAAATATAAAAAGTGGCTTAAGACTGAATGGAAAAGATAGTACCTAACATGGAACTTTATTTAACATTTCATGACATATTCTTGATATAAAATAATCTAAAACTTAATGACCAAGGTGAACATTTCAATATGGATCTAGACAGTAAATAAATCACAAGGTATGGAATGAAAATCTGTTCTTTAAAAGTTTACTTACGACTGTACGCAATCTTTGTTGGTGTTAACAGTGATGTAACATAACATGAGGCGGCAAGATTTATCTCTTTGCTGCACAGGAAGTATAGAGCCTGAGATAAATTTTAGACCTTTGATAGGAGTAATGCAAATCCCATGTATTTCAGTGGGACTGGGATTTCACGTACAAACTATGATGCAAGATATTCACATTGTAATTCAGAGTGAAGAAGGAAGAGTTGTAGAAATAACAGCAAAATGAGGGGAAAAAAAGAATCTATTTAGCTAGTAAATACTAGATATTAACGTTGTTTCTTCAGTATTAATAATAAGAGGCGGGATGAGGGGCTTACATATGTCAGTGACCTCATTGTAAGGTGCAACTTTTTAGTTTCTGTTTCCTTAGTCCAGCTAAGTAAAAACTTTTGAAGACTTTTATCACTACTGTACTCAGTATTATACCATTTAAATTATGTTTTGCCTGTCCTGTCACAACTTTTGTAAGGCAAAAGGAACTGGTTATGAAACAGATATGCAGATCTGCAATGACTTAAAGAAACGTGAACTGAAGTCACAGTTTCAGTTAATGATTTTTTTCTGTATTAAGTGTCTGCAGTTTAATCAATGTTCCATTAAGGAATCTTTTAATAATTCATTTTATTAAATATGTGAATGCTTGCCCCCTCCCCCCCCCCAAAAAAAAAAAAAAATCAGATGTGGGGAATAATAAATGCATTTT
>VZZY01008722.1:1182-20903 GCA_013400335.1 Eurystomus gularis | reverse complement strand
GTTCCTTATGCAATCACATTATTACCAGTTGAAGCTGGTAAAACTGTATTGAAGAGTGAAGTCTCTGGTCTACTAGTTAAACCCTTGTACACTTTGAAGAATGTTTAATATTTTAGAAATACAAAGTTGATTTAAATTGCTGAGACCACCTAATTTGTTGAACCACCTTACTGGTTGCCACTGTATCATCATAGTTTCCACAAGAGGGTTATTCAGAGCTACTCAGCTGTACGAATCTTTTCTAGTTTTACTAGCATCTCAGGGTCCTTGGGCCTCCAGCAGTACAACAGCTGCCTCAGCATGAATTTGGCACAGTTTGCCAGCAGTGAGGAAAAAAAATGGGGTGGATATAAAACCAGTAGTTTTGTCCTCAGTTTTTGTAGTATTTTAAGGATACATACAGGGTCTTCTAATGTAGCAACTGCCTTCAGCTAGCTCTTTTTTGTTTGTCATGGCAACCCTAACAGTCTTTTGTAGGAGAGGTCAGTTAAGCAATGTATCTGACCATTTTAGCAAGGTTGGATCCATTGTCCTGGCCTCTAGGGAAGAAGCAATGAAAGAAAAAACCTCCTTGCAGTCAACTTCTACACAGAACTGGTCTTAAAAATCAAGCTCTTGAATTCATATTTAAACAATTAACTGTTTGGCTTCCAAAACTGCAAGCAATCAGCCGTTCTGATTTGAAGCCTGCATGATTTGTGGAGTGAGGGGTATTTCTGAAAGCCAGGACAAATGGTGTACTAAGTTACAAAAGCCATGTGTCTCTTACCTTCACTTTTTTCCTTTTAAATTTGTTGGTGTTGCTAGAGGATGGTAAACATGGGCAATTCATATTTATCTAGGCACAGGGGAGGAGAAAATGAAGTTTTCTTTATTAATGAAAAACTGCAGAAAGTTTGTACTCATTAGAATAGAGTAAGATTCAGGTCCATTAAGTTGAATATCAACACTGTCTTCCTTATGTTTTGGTTTTGTTTTGTTGGGGCTTTTTTCCCCAGAAATGAGACTGCCATTCATTGTTTTATGGTTCTGTCTTGTTGGTCTCTGCGCTGAAAAGCCATAAATATGCCAGTGCATTTGTGCAGAGGATCTCCATTAGGGCCTGGGCTAGGACCACCCACTTACTTCTCCTAAGCAAACCAGTAGCTGTAGAGTAGCACTTTTTCATTAGCTACCAACCTGGACTGGATGTGAACTGGTGACCAACAGGTGAAAGGTATTTTGTATCCCATTATTAATCCTCAGAGCCGTCAAGTCCTTCCATTAAAGTCTTATGAATAAGTTTTTTATTCCTCAAATACATCTACTACCATGCAGTTATAAACTTATATTTTTTTCTTTGTAAAATTGCCAAAGCATGTGGCTGTGCGTATACAACTGCACACCCTGCTGCTAGAAACTGGGAGGTTTCCATTAGATCTCAATGCCTGCATTTGTATGGGTCAATACACATCACAGTGAACACACACACAAAATGCCTTCCTGCCCCAAATCATTATTTTTCAGCTGTTTAAACAATTATTTGTGTTTTCTTTAAAAGTTAGGATTTTATTCCCATATGCCAAGTGTTTCATTTAACACTGAAAGCATACAGTGGGAAGGGACAATGACAGGGATTGCTGTCTTAATCTAACTTCACGATGTGTATGTTCTGCTATGGTGGTTAGGGTGTACATTCGGTAGTTGAAAGAAGTTGATAAATGCTAAATTTGAATTGTGAAATAGCCTGATTCTGTCAAGTGATTGTATTTTATGTCATTTGACACACAAATAATGTGTATTAAACATACACTGAGGTATCGACATTTTAGCAGCAGACAGGTGGCACCAAGTATGACATTTTAGATGGTGTGATGCAAGGTTCCTCAGAATGCAATAAAAATTGGTTGTTTTGGAGGTTTTTTTTAAGTTTTGACAAATGATGGCCAACATGAACAAATGGAGCTGTGCTGATCTTTTGTAGTCAGATCATATCACATCCTGGGTGATGTAATGCAAGATTTTTCTCCCCTTTATCTGTTTGTGAGTATTTGAGCCGGTGAATAGCGCAGTCGTTCCTATGCTGGCACCTGTCATCATTATGTATCGCAGGCCTCCTGACTGGCCTGAACTTGAGTGCAATATGCCATGTGGAAAGTGGCAGGAAGAGTAGAGCAGTCACGTATTTTTGGTGATCCCAGCTGAAAATTAATCATGTTTGACAAATGTTTGTGGCCTTATAGGTCTGTAGGCAGAAGCTACATACTTTGTGACTATTCAATTTTATGTTCTAGAAATAGACACAGAGTGTAAGCGGCTAAAACTATTGAGGTTAGTCTGTTAAAAAAAGCAATGATACAAAATCTGTGGAGGTTAGTTCTGTCAGTAATAGTGATACATATGCTTGGTGCCTATCATTTTGAAGCCTCAACGCTGGACTTACCTATGTCACTGTGACATTTGCCAGACTAAAAATGCCAACATTAGAAGTAAATGTGCAAAGCTTAGTGTTTAGTTACCACCTTTCCTCATCCCTCATATTATTTTAATTTGAATAATTATTTTATACTGACCCAAATTTGCATGGTGTTTTCAATAGAAGATTACTCTTCACTTTGTTCTCCACTATGGTTGTATGCTATTTAAAATTATTCTGGGCTGATCATAGAATGGTTTGGCTTGGACAGGACCTTAAAGATCATCTAGTTCCAACTCCCCCACCATGGGGAGGGTCACCTTCCACTAGACCAGGTTGCTCAAAGCCCTAGCCAGCCTGGCCTTGAACACTTCAAGGGAGGGGGTATCCACAACTTCGCTGGGCAACCTGTTCCAGTGTCTCGCCATCCTCACAGTGAGGAATGTCTTCCTTACATCTAAACTAATTCTATGCTCTTTCATTTTAAAACCATTACACCCTGTCCTATCACTACATGGCTTTGGAAAAAGTCCCTCTCCAGCTTTCCTGTAGGGCCCTTATAGGTACTGGAAGGCTGCTATGAGGTCTTCCTGGAGCTTTGCTTTCTCCAGGCTGAACAACCCCAATTTGCTCATCTGGACTTTATAGAGAAGGTAGTCCAGCCCCCTGATCATGCATGTGACCCTTCTCTGGATCTGCTCAAGCAGGTCCATGTCTTTCTTACACTGGGGATCCCAGAGCTGGGCACAGTATTCCAGGTGGGGTTTTATGAGTGTGGAGTAGAGAAGGAGAATCACCTCCTTTGATCTGCTGGCTGTGCTTCTTTTGATGCAGTCATATGGTTTGTTGTTTTGGGGGATTTTGTTTAAAAAAAAAAAGGGCGGGGGGGGGGCAGGGAATGAGATGCACTGCCCTATAAGATAGTATAGTCTATCATGTGGTTGTACCATTTGGTTGACAGGAGCCTTCTGCCATGTGGCTATGGCTTTAGGATATATGGGTTTACCAAAGAAAGTTTACCAATAAAGCTAAACTCTTACCTCCAATGAACATTTATTTTGTGAAGCTGGACTATTGTAAATTATAAGCTTACTTGTATCTCTGCCAGGGTGATCTCTTGAAAATATATCTCTGTGCTGGTTTTGATGGAACCTGGTCTTGATATAATTCTTGGTGTGCTGCACAGCTTCTTTCTCTCTCTTTATTTTATTGCCTCTAAGGCCCTTGAGGGAAATACTGAGAATCTGGAGCAGCTGTAATCATGAACAGACTTCATTATTATTCCTATGTTAACTTGTGGGATAATGCAGGATGTATGCAATGTCTGTTTCCAGACCACAAAACTTGAGAAAGCCTACATGCTTATATCTGTGAAATAACACTCAAGACAACCTTGAGAGGTGCAGACCACAATGTCTTTCTTCCACAGTGGTTAAGCTTAACTGTTCTTTATTCTGAAAGCTTTCTATTTCATAACACAGACCGTAGCAAATAATTTCATGGGGATAGGGATAAACAGGTCACAGGTATCTTTCTGAATAGCTGATGGTGATTTGTGTTTGAGTATCAGACACTGCTAATCCAATATTGCCATTTTCTTCATGAAAAGAGTAATGACTGCTAACTAGTCTGCTCTGGCACTTATATACCATAATGCAACTTTAGTGGCTTGGTGATTTCAGTGATAAGAAAATTACTATCTGACTGGTAAAAAGAATATGTCTGTTCTTGTTACAGTCATTTCTGCTGGGGTTTTATTTCTAACCATTTTTTCATACCATTGACCATTGTCTTTTCTATTGAAATTCTGTTCATACCATTGACCATTGACCTTTTCTATTTCAGTTATTTTTGATGGTTGACAGAATTGATTTCTAATGAATACTTACTTCCCACATTAAAATCCCAAATATTTTCTGTTTATTGCCTTAATTTTTGGTGACTTTACTGTTGGTTGTGTATATAGTGTTATTTAGGACATGAGGAAATGGAATAAAGCTGCAATAGGGGAGGATCAGATTGGACATTAGGAAAAGGTTCTTCACTGGGAGGGTCGTCAGTCACTGGAAAAGGCTCCCCAGGGAAGTGGTCATGGCACCAAACCTGACAGAGTTCAAGGAGCATCTGGACAACGCTCTTAGTCATATGGTTTAGTTTTAGGTAGCCCTGAGAGGAGCAGGGAGTTGGACTCAATGATCCTTATCAGTCTCTTCCAACTTGAGGTATTCTATGATTTCATAGAACAAAAACATATTTTTCCTTTTCCCCCATCCCCCTTATTTTCTTTTTCTTTCTTTCTTTTTTTTTTTTTTTTTAAGAGCATAACTAAAGCTCCCTTCTACCTTTCCTTCTGATTTTAGCTTGGCTCTCTATAATGCTCATCCTGATGTGTGTCCAGAAAAGTAGCATGGAACTCAGTGTTCACTCAAATTCCTTTACAGTAGTTTTTACAATACATTTCTATCACTTCCTTACTTCTTGGACATTGACAATGTTGGACACATTTCTTCCTCAGTGTGGAGATCTGCAGCATAAAGTAGCTGACCACAAAACTTACTGTAACACTTAAACATTCATATTTACTTAGGTTAAGTCTAGTGATAATAGTAGTTGTTTTTCTCTAGTGCCTGAAATTTGGAAATTGTAACTGTACATGATCGCTCCATGGTGACACACTGTTAAAATAATTTTCCTTCCCCCCCCCTTTTTTTTTTTTTAAGGGGCGCAAGAGTGAGGCAGAAAAATACTTCGTGAAGGCTATTCAGCTGGATCCTACCAAAGGAAACTGCTACATGCATTATGGTATGTTTCAGATAGATAGAGTTTCCACACATATTCCAGGCTTGCTTTTAATCTCTCCAAGTGATTAAGGATTTGAAAAGTGCTACTGGCAAAATATCTTCTTTAAAAGGAAAGAAACTAATCTACCATGTATAACTTCATCTCCATTTCAATTTGTTAATCACTGCAGAGGAAGAGGTGAAGATTTTCATATTTTGCATAGCTTTCCTCCTGTGACAGGAATTTTAGTATTGCTGCCTCTCTGGGAAAGAAAGAAGGTGACTATTGCTATATGTCTAAGTTTCATGGCCTGGAATATTATTATTAACAGTTTTGGCCTAACTTTGCTGGCTGCCGGTGGGTGGGCAACTAGAAGTTATACTTTAGTGTGTGTGAGTTCTATATATTGAAGCGTCTGCTTTTTGTTGAAGACTTATAGTCCTTACATCTCTCACCTTCTTAGCATCTTCATGGCTTCAAATGGATAAGTATTACAAAAGGTTTTGACAGGCTGGCTACATCTTTGTCATACTAAGCCATGCATATGCATAAAGCACACAGTTAATTTGAAGATATCTTTGTAATTTTGGATTGTTTTTGCTAGATGTGCAAAAAATATTTCGAGATGTGATTAATCCCAAGCAACCAAAAATGTTTAACTTTTTGCACTAATTCTTACTGTATTTTAAAGCTGATAATAGACAAATCTAAAAATGCAAGCTATGTAGTCCCAGTTGGGAAATATAGGAAGAAGTAATAAATTTCATCTTAGTTACAGAAGTAAGGAACCACAAGCATATGATATATATTTGTATATTGTTTTAATTCCCTGTTCTGATTCTAACTGGTAGAAGTAAAATAAATACAAATGAGTGGCCAAAAAAGAAAGTTAATGTCACATAATAACCGTGCTTTTAATTTGTGTAATAATCTGTGTCTGAATTGCACACACATGGAGTTCTCTGTTTGGTGCTGTGCAGTGTAAAATTCTGTATGTTAGACTCCCAAAATCAATGCATACATTGTTACTTAGGACATGTCATAGTAGTTAAATGAATGTAGCACAATGTTGTGCTATTTTGGATTATGGATCGTTGAAGTTAGCAACCTTGTCTTCTATTTATATCTGTACAGGTAAATCTGATGGGGTATTTGAGCACATAAGCTCCATTATTTCAGTTGGATATAAGTATAGTTGATATCTCAAGATAATGAGGAAAAGTGGCAGTAGATTGTTTCTTGAAATCCTACTCAACCCACTTTCAGCTTTTGTTATTAAGAAATCTAGCCTTAGTTATTAGGAAATCTTATTTGCATACAAATTCAAAGGTAAGTCTTAACACTCCAACAACTGAAGTTATGATTGTTTATATTTTATTACAGATCTAGACTTTTTTCTTTTTCTCTCTTATTACTTCATCAACTTGCCTGTCTTTTTCTGCAATATTCCCTCTGTGTCATTTTCAGGTGCTCTATAAACTAAAACCAAGGTTATACAAATCATCATTAATCTCTGATGTATTGATTTCTTCATTACCAAACTACAATATCAAAATCATAGAATTATAGAATGGCTTAGGTTGGAAGGGACCCTAGAGATCATCTAATCCAACCTCCCTGCCGTGGGCAGGGGTGCCTCTCAACTAGACTAGGTTGCTCAACGCCTCATCCAACCTGGCCTTGAACACTTCCAGGGAGGGGGCGTCCACAACCTCTCAGGGCAATCTATTCCAGAGTCTCAGCTCTTTCCTAAATAGGATCATTCCCTAAAAACCTCAGTAAATTTTTCCTTTATTTTGTCCATTACAAAAAGTGGTTTCCACATCCTGGTGCAAAGGTCATTATAGCAATGTAAATGAGATTCTGCTCTGCAGATTAGGAGTGAAGGGCAAAATTTAGTCAGTGTTTGGAATACCAGCACAGTAAAATGTGATGCTGAAGGCCTGTAGACACAAGAAAGTTCTGTATACCAGTCACAAGGTCTCCATCATGGAGTATTTTATACACAGACAGCTCTACTCAATGCAGGTGAAACCTTTTCTTTTGTTTGTTTAACTTCTGATCACTTAACCTGATCACTACTTTTAAATCAAAGTAGCTATGAAAAAGATATGGTTTACTTCTGCTTGTCTTATTTGTCTGTCATACAGGTGATCTCAAAACCTTGTCACATCAGGAACAGGACTTTGTAAAATTTGAAAGAAATATCCTTGCTTTTCTTTCTTTCCCTTTCCCTTCCACCTATTTCTTGTATTGATCAGGATTCTGTAGTGTTACCAAGGACATTCCAAATATTACACAGGAATCTCTAGTGAACACTTCAAGCTTTATCTCATTAATTTGTTTTAGCACCTTGTCACAGGTACAGTCTATATCCTATATGCCAAGTGTTAAACTATTGGGAAATACATCCCTGTTTTGCATGTAAATCTTAGAGATTACTTTTATTTCCCAGCATGAAGATGTTGGAACAGGTATTATAAAATAGTTGGCATCAGCCCTAAAAAAGCACATACCTCACAGAACAGCCAAATGAAGAGTGGTCAACTGGGACACAGCAGTGTATTGATGGAGTAGCAGGAATAAATGAGCTGAAGATTTTTCCTCCAAGTACACATGGATGCACACACTTATAATTTCTGCTCCCAGGATGTGCAGATGTTCTTTTTGACCTCTTGCCTTTTTGACTTTTTTTGGAACTATCAGGAAAAACTGTCAATATGGTGTAACTTGTAAGAGGCTTACATTTACATTGTAATGTGATTTAATTCAAGCCTTAAGCCAAAGCTATTCTTAGATATGATTTGGTGCAAGAGTCAGCTTATTTGATCACATGAAAATGTGGAGAGAGGTGAACAGTTTCATGGTTGCTCCTTGGATAATACCACCATAGCACATTCTCTGACTGTACTAGTGTTATGATTAGTTTTGTGTAGGTAATTTGCTGGCTTTGAATTTCAGTGGATTGAGTTTTAAAGCAGTGTTTCTCAAACTCATTATGCTTGGCAATGTCTGAAGGGAGAACTAGTGGAAAAACTGAAGAGATATAAATCCCTGCACACTGCTGACATGATGCAACTTCATTGGACATAAGGGGAAATGGCTTTTATTCTAGTGACCAGAGAGAATGGCAATCCTGTCTCAGGCTGAAATGAAGACAGCTGCTGACCTGTCTACATTTTCCCCTTCTTTTACCCTTTTCCCCTTCTTTTCCCATTTTCTCCTTATTTTTCCTTTCTCATATGCCAGTTATATGAACAGCTGAACTTTGTGCAAAACTGTTATCTTATGAATATGTGAGTCTTGATGGGTAATCTGATACAATCTACTTAAGTACAGGGTACACTGACAGAAATAGCTAACAGATGAAAGAGAGAAGAAGCATATGAATTGGGAAGAAAAAAAAAATGGCAGAGGAAAGAGTGCAGAAGCACCAGTACAATTTTTAGGTTTTTTTTTTTTAATTCTTCTGCAATGAAAATATTATTTTTAGCAAAACCTGCAAGTTTTTAAGCTAAAACACTGGAGGAGATTATTCCAAATACTAGATTTGAATGCTCCTATAACGTTTGAGGCTTTTTATTGGATGTTTAGTACACATTTTTTAAAGAAGACTTAAAGTGAACAGTTTTGACTAAACCAAGTTAAACTTAATAAATGTTTATTTTTTTAATTTCCATCTTTGTTTTCACTATGAAAAGTTTTCTTCAAAATACCTTACCCACATCTACTCTCAGGTTATTGGCTCTTATACATCCCACTTTACTTCAAACAGTTAACTCAAGTATGACAATTTGGATCCTGCAGGACCATGGTGGCTTCTGTCGTCAACAGATTGATGACATAGTTGAAATGGTTTCCATTGACCACAGAGCAGACTCTTTCTAACCTAGTTGCCTTGATTAAATGCCTATGGTCATGTGGGATGAATCCAAGCATCAACCTGAGAAACTACAGAGAGACACCTATGAACAAATCAAGTCCAAAGGAATTTTCATATAAATATTGTAAGAACATATTGTCATCTAAAGGCTCAGTAAGTCAAACTTGGTAACAAATGTGCCAAATACAGGAATGCTCAACCAGGTCAGACCAGTGCTGTTATGGCCCCGACGTTATTTAGTTTTGGAGAGGCTATTGACCAAATACAAAGGAAGTCAAGTCTTCTATTTGGTCTGCCCTGAGCCTATCTCAGGAGAAGTTGAAGAAATACTGAAGAAAAATTTCTCATTGCACAGAGATGAGATGAATTTCAAGAAGCGAAATACTTAAGTATCTGTTTAAAAAGAAAGAAAAAAAAATTCTTCAGTATCTTTTCGAGATGTCCAATAGGATGCAGTGTAGTTGAGGAGTATGAAGTTGTTGAAGGCTTTCTGTACTAGCTTTCATTTAAACAAAGAAGCAAACAAATAAAAACCCCAGTAAATTTACAGTAAAATTTAAGTCATGCTAAGATTTTACCTCCAAAACTGTCTTATTTCCTTTATAATTTGCAGTTTAGAAGCAAAACCAAAAACCCCACCACTAAAACAGGTTTGATTTTACTTGTCTGCTAAAAATGGGGTTTGGTACTGTGGCTCTTAAACTGCATATAGTGATCTCTCTCAAACATAATGAAAATAGAGTGGAGAAAAAGAAGGAGAGAGAGAGAGAAAAAGGAGGAGTGAGGTGTCAAGACAAATGTGTGTACACAGGTCCCTTCTCCCTTACATTTGTAATAGCTTAATTGGATTGGGGAAGTCTAGAATCCAACAGGATGTTAAAATTAACTCTGTTTTATTAATCACCATTGAGACCTCCTTTTAAAAGAGTTTCCTTTGAATAATACATTGTTTCTAATAACTCTAAATTGTTTAATTATTCCTTTTTCATTATAAAAATGGATTATTCTCATTAGATTAATTATGCATTCACTTAATTAGGCAATTCACATTGATCATCTGCCTTTTTCAGTTCCCTGTTACAGATATACGCATTCCTAGTTACAGATATAAAACAAAATGAAAAACACACTCTCAGATTACATACAACTGAAATATATTAGCTATACTCTTGTTGAAGGAAGAGCAAATTAGCATGTTTCCAAACTTTCTAACCATTTTTTTTATATTAACATCTGAATTTGTGATAGTTTAGGAGTTATTTTTACAGATTTTTCTCATATTATCAGTTTTTTTTTAACACAAGTTTAACTTACTAACTGCTGTTTTTAATTTTTTCACTTTCAACCCAAGTCTTTCTAATCATTGTTTCAGCACAGATCTTTTAGGCCTTTTTGATGCCTAAATTTTCACTGTGAGCACTTAGTACCTGTCTTGCCTCCAAAGGTGACTGCTTTACCACTCATATTTGCCAGCCTGAATATGGTTCAGAACTGCTGTGATTTAAGCTTCAAAATAAATTTTATTGAAATATGACAGCAGTGGATTTTCAAGCACCATTTTTTTCCAGTCTATAAGTCATACACTTACATGTATTAGTGGGTGTAAGAATTTACATATGCTTACAGATGTGCATTCAGTTTTCTTCTTAGATGTGATGTATTTATAATATTTCAGTGTAGTCACATTGTTCACAGCACCAGAGCTTTGTGTCTTTGTTCTTCATTGCCTGAAGAGCAGCCTAGGAAATATTTTATTTTCTCCCATACATTTAAGAAAAAGTTCTTATGAAGAAAACAGTGTAGTAATTAAAAAAAAAAAAGTTAAAGTTGTATTGATAAGAAAGAGAAATATCAACCATGAACTAATAACAAAGTTGTACTCATTTCTTCTAGACTTTTATGCTGATTCAAGAAATGTCACCTAGTACATAGGAAGGTTAGTTTTTTCCCTTGTCAGTGAAATGAATAAAACTTACTCCACTATCCATAATTCCAGTGAATGACTTGCCCATTTCTGACTGACAGATTAGCTAAATGCAGTATATCCTGAATGATAAATAAAACAGGGTGCATGGATCTGCTCCACTGGGAACACCAGATGCTACATGGTGATTATGTATTGAGAAGTTAAATTCCTTGTTGAGATGGGGTCAAAGCCAACCTGATGTAGTATGTCCATCACTAAGTCAATTTGCCAGTCTTCCCAATATACACTTATGAACCTTTCAGCAAACAAAAGTGGTTTTTTGCCATTTTAATACTTTTGGAAATCCTAACATAAAATGTATAATGATTTTATAGGGAAACTATAAAACAACTTTATGATACTCAAATAGCACATGTTCATAGAACATACACAGTCTTTGGAGAAAGAGTATCACTGTCTTGAGCACAGTGCCATCAAATTAAGATTCTGGTGTTGGACTATGGCTTATAGCTCCTGCTGCAATATCACTGTATTCCAGGAAGACAGGATTTCTTGACCCAAACAAGGAAGAGAGATGTAACTGACTTGCAGAAAGACTTCATAAAGCTTTCGAGCTTTCCCCTCCCACAGGTCTCTCCAATAACTTTGATTTTAGAAAATCTTTAGCTACTATTAACACAGATAGTACTTCTTACTTCCAAACTGAAAGAATATACCAAAAACTGAGCTGTTCAGAAGAATATACCGATTTGAAGTCTTGTTTGTGGCTTTCTTGGCAGCTGTGAATGATAAGTGTACAAAGTACATGTACATAAATTATTAAGTCCTTTTTGTTGCTCTTTTGGTTGTTACTATAACACAACATTAAAAGAGGGTTATTACAAACCACTATAATAACTATTTATTTCAAACCTCCTTTAGGCCAAATCACTTAAGGGGAATGCAGTGGAGTATTTTCAAACAAGCTAGGTCACTGACCCTAAACACTGTGGAATTTCCATGTTTCTGGCTCTTCCCTTGGGTTTATCCTTAAATCTGATCATTCTGACATCCTAAGTACGTGGTTGACTCTGCTTCATCAGCAGAATGCCCTAGACTGCTTGAGAGATGTGGTATAGAAATTGCAAATCGGAGAGAGGGCTAGAAATGTGGCTTTATGCTTCTTTCATGTTGACATAATTTGGGGTTTCTGCATGAACTGAAAAAGCCTGTGGCACAAACAACCCCAGAGATTTCTTTGTTAATGATTGTATGTTTTGACCTATGAGTGCCATCTCAACTTGAGGATTTTTTAAGTGATAGCTTAGAGCTGCTACAAAAGTGCAACTGGATAGTTCTTTCCTATCCAAATTTCACTTTTCCAAACCTTATACATCACCAGGTGTCTGGGGAATGACATAGGTTCCAGAATCTTCCATAGTATTTGTAAAACGTGAGGACCTTTGTATTATATGTTTTCATCATTAATCTTTTGTTTCAGTGAGAGGTTCCAGTGACCAGATGTGGTCCAAGTTCAGTCATCGGGTCCCAAAGGCTTGCAATTTAGGTTTTTTCTTTCTTATCTCTAGTCATGCACTGGATGGCATCCAATGATATATTTAGCACAACTGCAACAGATACAGTTTTAAGAAAAGAAAAAGGCTAATAAAAAAGATTTTTCCAAGCCAGTGCATATATTGATGTTGCAGCACCCACTCGCTTGCATAGTCTTTCTATATATTTTATTTGAATAGAGTAATCTTCTCCAGTTGAGGGGATAAACTCTCCAAACTCCCTTCCAGCAAAAAAGCCAGAGAACAGCTTTCGATAAAGATGGGATAGGATACAAGGAACAGCAAAACAAACTGGAATGCTGCTACCATCTAGGTGATCCAGATATAAGTTCTCTTTGCTTCCCCTGTCACATCCTACACGTTCAGCAAGAAATTGTCTAAACAGGCTTGGAAAGCAGGATCTTTAAGCAAACATTCCCTTGTTCTGGGAACTGCTCATTCACAGCCAATGAATCTGTTTTGAAACTCTTAAAGGAAACAGTTGCATTAGGTAATGTCTGTTGACTTGGCATCTTGCAAGGTTGATTCATCACCTGAAAAGCTTTGGAAATCAACTCTGAGTCAAAGTTTCTCCTCGCATTTCTTCTGCAGAAGGCAACTGAAATTTTCCGTTCAGAAATCTTTGGTTGTATCTGCTCTTTTGCTCAGCATTGCCACAACAGAGTTGAAGTTGATGGTGACATCAGTGGTGGTTCTGCTCATGCCAGTGAGAATGTAGTTCAGTTCTCAAGACATGATCTTGTAGCCTTACTGTGTGCTTCAAAGACAAGACATTATGCAGTGGGACAGCCAGAACCTCTTCCCTGGTTTCTTTTGAATCTTGAAATGCTTTGAAAGCACCAACAAATATTCGGCTTCAAATCTTCAATGTTGCATGTGCCAAAAGAACTTCCAGTAAGTGTATAATAAACAGATTTGACAGTTGAGTCTGTGGCCTTGATGTAGCCACTTCTTCTCTTAATATAATTGTTTAAGTTGCTGCCACAAAAGGAAAAACCTTTTTTGAAGGGGATAAGATACAGAAGACTTGGGTGACAAACATGTATTAAAAGTAACAGATGCTAACTATTCCCTATTATGGTGGGATTAGAATTTTTTTCAACTTATACAGAAGGCAGTTTACTCAGTTTTGCTTGGATTAGTAAAGATATCAGGACACAAATGTAAGTCATTGAAGTTTGAGTAAGTGCAGAACCAACAGTGTTCTGAGAACATTCAAAATGGTTCTTTTCAAAAGCAGCAGTAGCAAGATGAACTATTTTAGAAACCTACCCTGTTCTGTTACAAAGTACCTTTGAATGTTTGCCAGTGAGCAAGAGAGAACATTTCAATTAAGGAAAGATTGGTGCAACCTGCACTTTTATCTGCTAAAATAAAAGCTCACAATGCCTGTAGGGAATAGTTGAGCCCATTCTGGAGGAAGGCAACTACTGCATTTGTGCTCTGAACATAAAAGATTGTTACACACAGGCATATCCCAACCAATTAATACCTTTTGTATTACAGTAAAGCAACAGAACTACCAATTCAGATGTATGGCTTTTCAACTGGTGTTGGCACGTCTTAACAAAATGTTTTACAAATGTTCATGGTCATTTCAGAGAGACAATTATACAGCACAGACAGCTGTATGCTTTCATCTCTGTAGATGAATGAATATTGGCTTAAAATTTTGACAGAAGATGAAAGTAAGTTGTCTTTTTCAACTCCTAGGAACTGGAAATCTCTTTTTGTTGTTTAAATTACATATATACTTTCATCTTATTTTTTCAGTAGACTTCATATATTGCCTCAAAATTTTTTTGTCAAATATAGACTCAAAAACACTATTGACAATTTACAAGAAAAAGTAAGTTTGAACAAAACTGTAGGTACAGAATTTTTCAGCTTTTATGCTATTTTTGATGCTTAGATAGTTTAGGGAAAAATTACTAAGAGAAGAGTGACATATTGAATCAGTTCTCTGCTGTCAAAGGTCTTTAAAAACTCTTGGCCACACATTTACACTCAACTCTGTGCTATATAGAAAGAGAGGTGGAAATACTATTTATACGCTTTCCTTGAAGGAGGAAAAATCTGGGATTCAGAGCTTCTAGAAAGCTGTTTTTTCAAAAGCTCATGTTCGTTCCTGAAAACAATCAGAATATCATAGTTTATGTTGTTGGCAAGTGCTGGAGTTGTGACACCTGCAATGAGAAAGCCCTGGATGTGATATTGGGCAATGTCTCATAAACCATGCAGTTTGCCAGCTACCTGTCAGAGGAGAAAATCTTGCATGTAAATTTAGACCTACACAAGTGGTTCCTGGATCCAGGGGCCTGTGGATCAGACCTTTCGATCCACCTTTGACACCTTGCTAATATTCTACCCTGCTAGTGCTTTTCTCTTGGGAAAACACATCTTTATGGCTTTGACAGGAAAAGTTCAGAAGTCTACTTTTTAATCAAGAAAGTGCAACAGTAGACTGCCAATCCAGTTCATTCTTGTATGAATTCAGTAATCCTGTTAAAAGGAACAGTGTCTAATGTTTTCAAAGTGGGATATCTCTACTTAGTTGCCTTAAATTAAATTTAGATGTGGGAATAGAATTTGTCTGCCTTTCAGGAGAACTTGGCAAATCAATTCTCAACTGAAAGTTCCCATCTTCTACTGTGTCTGACTAGGATAGAGTTAATGTTCCTAGTCCTATGGTCCTACTCTGGCAGGGGGGTTGGACTCGATGGTCTCCAGAGGTCCCTTCCAACCTCTAACATTCTGTGATTCTGTGATTCTATGATTCCTCATAGCAGCCTGGATTATGCTGGGTTTTGGATTTGTGGCTAAAACACCCTTGATAATACACTAATGTTTTGGCTGTTGCTGAGCAGTGCTTGTCAGGGCTTTCTCTTTTTCCCACTCTACCCACTCAGTGAGTAGGCTGGGAATGCACAGGTGATTGGGAGGAGATACAGCTTGGACAACTGACTGAACTGTCCAAAGGAATATGCCAGACCATATAACATAATGTTCAATTGGAGTAGAGGAAGAAGAGGGGTTTTAATTTCTGAGGTGGCCTTTGTTTGGAGACTGGCTGGGCATCAGTCCACATGTGTGAAGTGGTGAGTGATTTCCTTCCATTTGCTGGTTTGTGGTTTTTTTTCCTTCTACCCTTCAACTATTAAACTATCTTGACCCACAAATTTTCTTGCTTTTGTTCTTCCTATTTTCTCTCCTCACTCTGCTGAGGTGGGGGGAAGGGAGTGCTTGAATGCTGGTGGGGTACAACCCACCACACACCTGTGCACTCAGTTATTGACTCTTCCACTAAATTATTGGGCTGCATCAAGAGTAGTGTGGCTAGCAGGTCAAAGGAGGTGATTCTCCCCCTCTACTCCACTCTCGTTAAATTCCACCTGGGGTACTGTGTCTAGCTCTGGGACCCTCAATGTAAGAAAGACATGGACCTGCTCGAGTGGATCCAGAGAAGGGTCACATGGATGATCGGGGGCTGGAGTACCTCCTCTATGAAGACCAGCTGAGAAAGTTGGGGTTTTTCACTCTAGAGAAGAGAAGGCTCCAGGGAAACCTTATAGTAGCCTTCAAGGGGCCTACAGGAAAGAGAGGGAGGGGCTGTTTATCAGGGAGTGTAGTGATAGGATGAGGGATAGTGGTTTTAAACCAGAAGAGAGTAGAATTAGATTAGATGTAAGGAAGACATTCCCCACTGTGAGAATGGTGAGACACTGGAACAAGTTGCCCAGCGAAGTTGTGGATACCTCCTCCCTGGAAGTGTTCAAGGCCAGGTTGGATGGGGCTTTGAGCAACCTGGTCTAGTGGAAGGTGACCCTCCCCAAGGCAGGGGCATTGGAACTAAATGATCTTTAAGGTCCCTTCCAACCCAAACTATTGTACAATTGAGAAGGTGTCAGATGACTATTTTTATAGCCCATCCAGTTAAGAAAATGCCTAATCAGCAACTTCCAATGAAATCACTTCTACTCAGGCAATGAGTAAGGCAATTACGAGGTGTTCCTGTTAGCAGTCAGTGTTCTGTAAGGGTTTGGCTGTAAAGGATACTACAGTTGGATTCAGGAAGGTGCTATGTATCATCTGCTACCTACCCACTCAGCATGAGTTATTGCCACTGTTGTTACCTCTTCCAGTACAGAAACATATTCATGATAATGCATGATCCTAGAATTTTCTTTTATGAAGAACTGAAAGTTTTGCTCCTATTTGGCTGATGTCATTCAGGACTTGCAGTTGGTTGTAGTTAACTTTGCTAATCCTGTAGTAAAGATAACCCTTTCATGTGCTTTAAGGTCTAATAAACCTATTATAGAGACACTTTTTAGAGACCTAGTAGTAAATGGAGAGTGAATTCTGGTTTTAATGTCGCTGACATTTTTGATGTGTCCATCTAGATTCATGGAATGTGTGCAGACAAAGTCCTAGAAAAACAATTCATAAAAACAAGCTTTTAACTAAAGCATATAGCAGTGCACTTGCTTTTCAGTAAATACATAATGTTGTAAATTAGACTTCCTGTTCAAAATTAGACTTCTTTTGGAAATCTAAAGTGTGTACAAATTTCCTAATATCTTCATTATATGTTGATCTTACGGACCTCATAAAGAGCTAAGAATTAACCTGGTGTGTTGCTTAAGAGCACTAATAAACCACTAGTATTTGTTTGAAATGGTTTCCAATGATGTTCTATTTTTAGAAATTACATGGATGAGGTGCATGTATTTTACTGTTTAATAAAATTAATGTGAAGTCTATTGATTGTCACATGAAGTAGAATTTATCAGATTTTATTATGTTAGGGGTAGTTACAAATATACATAAGATAACATCTCTAGTGAGCTTCAGAGTTAAATATTTCATACAGAAAACCAGAAATATGTTTCTTAAGATCTGTCTCTAAGATCCCTCAAGTAACTTTTATTGAAGACAATAATGAGAGGGTTTATTCTCTTTATGTAACTTATTAGCTTAATGACCAGTTCACATTTTAACGTTCTAACCTGCAAAATGTTTTTTTCTAAATTAAATATACAATTTCTTCTAGAATAATCTTGAATGTTCACTGTGTTTTGAAATCTGAAAGCTTATATATCCTCTTTCTTCCCTCTAGCTGGATGTATTCATAGTACAACCAGTTACAAGTGTCTCATTCTGCTAATCCAGTGCTTTCATTAGTAAAAGAGCCTTAACGTTAACAGTTTAAGGCTAGTTTGCTTTAGCATGGATCTAAAGATTAAGGATACTAGTTTAGTTCATTTTTTGGAAGAGAATTGGAATACTAGTTGGTCAAGGTTGTTTCAAAGATTTATCTTTTAAAAAAGAGGGGTTCAACCCAAATTAACATCTGTTAACATCTGAGTGGTCTATTGTAGCTGGTAGACTTACGTGTCTGAGAATTTTCAGATTCGTATCTGAGTTTGTCTTGCTAGATACAAGACATACCCTGATGTGGTTCCCAAAAGAAAAAAAAACAAAACCAGACAAACAAACCTGTAGCTTTTGTCAACATTTATTCTTTTTCCTTTCATAAGAGATTTCCATTAATGGCTCAAGCAATGGTTTCTAATTCTGAAGACAAATCAATTTCCTGTGATCCAAACTGTTCTCAAACTGTGTTTTCTTTTTGTTTGTTTATTTATTTATTTACTTATTGTTCTCTGTGAGGAAGGTGTGCACGTAACTAAAGCAAGCAAACCTTATGCTGTGAATGCAGAAAGGCACCTGAATATCTTACAAGATTTTTGCAGATCTGAATAACTAAGATACAGGTGACTATCTGAGTAAATAATACTTGATGTCATGTTAAGTTGAACTGTATCCACAGAAAAAACAAAATCTAGGAAAGCTGTCTTTCATCCCTTTTTGTATTGATATAATTCCTTCTGCACACATGTTCATTGTACCAAAGCATCACTGGGTACACTATGCCCCTACAAACCTTGCTAGCTCTAGTTAAGTGGATTTTTCTGCAGAAGTGTATGGTGAGCATGTAAGTAACAGGGAATGCATGAGGAAAGGAGGCAAGAAGAAAAGAAAATGCCTCACCATGAGAGGAAATGATTTGTTCATGGTGTATTTTTCCTGAAGAGGCTTGTGGCCAGTGGTGGCTTGGTAGACATGTGGTTGAGTGCTCTTATTTTACAAAGTAAGGTGAAAAAGGAAGGATGAAATGTATAATCACCATACTTTAAGATATCTTTTCCAAATATAAAGTTACATTGACACAGTCTAGATGGCTGAAACCCTTTAAAAAGTCCTTGATCCAAAAATAACACATTTTACAAATTAGGTGTGAAAAATTCATTAAATGGAGCAAAAATAAAGTGCTTTGAGTACCTTCTAAAATGTTTTTTTTTCCTATTCTTCAAAGGAAAACTCATTTTTGTAGAGTTTTACTAGTTGTTACATGTTTTGTTTTGAAACTACCGTACTTTATTTAATGTTTGGTTAATTATAAATTGTTCATTCTTTTATTTTTCTTTTTTAACTTGGTTTAGCAATTATGATAATGCTATTTGTAAAAATTCAGTCACTTGATTTCAACCATCTGTTTTTTTACGTGAAAGGTAAGTATCATGTATGAAACTTGCAAAAAGCTACCTGTTGTGATTCTCTTACTGTTACTGAAATATGTGCTAAAATACCAATTCATCAAGGTATACATACATATTATCATTTTAAAGCAAAATATCATTTGTAATGCATGTATATATCCAGAAATACATATTATTATGTGATTTCGAGATATGCTTTTAAAATGGGAATATAGTTCATTTGTGGATGCTATTTTATTTCGTTTTGAGGAAGTGAAGATCAATGTATAAGTAGAAAAGCAAATTCTAAAATGGTAGGCTTCTTGGGCATTGGGAGTATTATTTCTTGATGGCTGAGTTTTACTGTATCATTCTCACTACTCATACATGCATTCCGCATATATTGCAGTTAGTTATTACCTGTCATTTATTGCATTTTTTCTATATTTACTATATTTTAAAGATATTGAAATACAGAGCTGTGGTGAACTGACCCACATATTAAGAACTTCTGCCTTATTAAAACAGCGAACAAAGGACTATAACCCCCATGAGTTATTGCTAAATTATCAACAAATAACTAAACGGTGATTCTGAGACGTCTGATTTTTTTTTTTTTTTGTAATTCCTTTTCCTATCC
>VZZY01008716.1:235-10911 GCA_013400335.1 Eurystomus gularis | reverse complement strand
ATAAATCTCCGTTCACCACAGCTCGAGAACATGTTCTCAGACAAATTACAATTTCCAAAATTTAATATAGTCACATTTTAGTTTACTGTTTTGAACTGGACACCACACCATGACTTGCTCAATACAAGGCTTTAGTATTTTGGCATTGCTTTTTTCTTACTTTTAGTGACTGCATCATACGTTATAAACAGTCATACTGTAATTTCTTTTTTTTCTAAAATTATGGAAAAATCTTTCAAAATAAAACCTGGTTAGGTATTAATGTAATTTTAACATTGAATTGCAGATAATTTCACTAAACCGGGGGAAATATGTAAATTGCATGCAGAATTCATAGTGGTATAGTAGAAATCCAAATACAGACCTTAGTTCCAAAGTTATTTTGAACAGCATCTGAAAAAAGATTTTAAGATTAAAAGTATTTAAATCCCTTTGTTAAGTCAGAGCAATAGTCTCACAAATTTTCCAGACTTTATTTTTTAAACATTTATGCTCTAGTAGGAAAGTCTGGCCTGAATACATCTTTCTTTTTATATGCCAGTATCAGTGTAGTCAGCAATAAAGACAGTTTATACATTTCAAATGTGATCACCACAGAGTTTACCCATGTATCATTTACATTAATACATTCTGTATGGCTTTTTTTATTTACCACAAAATGTGTGGATTCCCCACATGGATGAGCAGTCAGTGTCACATGGTATGTAAGGAACTGCTCACTGGTGCAGTTAAAAGGCTCATTTCTGGTTTTGGGAAGAAAGTATTCCTTTTTACAGTGCTAGTTTGTTGTAAGGAATCTCAATTTTTTCATAGTTTAATGCAGCAGGGAGTTTTCTGATATGTCCCACTGCAAGGGCTGAGTTTTAGAAAATACTACTAGCTTTGCTGCACATTTTTAAACAGTGACAATGAGGATCTGCAGAGTGATATCATAAAGGGCATATTTCTTAAAAGACTATGTGTTTTTTACTTCCATCTCTAGAATCCATACAGGCATAGCACAGTAAGTCCAACTTCAGTGACTATTTATTGAATTTTTTAAGATATATGTAAAGAATGAAAATTAACAAAAAAGGGGGTTTATGTGTCAAACACTTTATATATTGCTTCAAATCTATAACAAATATAACCTTACATATAAGAACTAGTGCTAAACAATGGGGATGAAAATTCAAGCAAGCAAAAGCTAGGAAAGAACAGTATTAAGGTTTCCTTTTCCCTTAAATGTCCCTGTTTAATAACATGTGTATTAGATGTATGTCTAACTGCTTTCCATTTTCTACCAGTGCACTTTTTCCCAATTTGGCACACAGAATGGAAGGCAATGGCAGGCTGTTCCCAGTTACTTCCTTGTTTGATGTGTACCACCAATGCATAATTTCTACATTTTACTCAAAATACCTAATGAAAACAAAATTGTTTATATCCTGATATTCCCACTCCCCCTTACTTTTCTTATTGTCAGAGAATTAAAATGTTTCATATCTACTAAGAAGCACAGTTATCCAATACCTCTTTCATACTTCAAGAAGAGGCTATCAACCTTCCTCAGTGTTACAGGGAACTCTAACTCCCATTTAGAAATTTGATTTGGATGCAAAGTGCTGTAGAAAGAGACACTCTACTGTTGCTCATGATGGGGAGTTTCCATTTATTCTCTCTCTTTAAAACCTGAAATAACACCACATTCAGAACAGTTTCTATGTGACAAAAACTGACATTCTAGTATTGTTTACGTTTTTCTTTTTCTTTTTTTTTTTCAGAAATGTTTACACCATCAGCCTTCTCTGAGTAGATGACAAATTCAGAAAATGTCCTTTTGTTTAAATAACAGGTACCAGATGCCACAGCAAGTAAACTATACCTGAGCTGCCTGCGGTTTAGCAAATTCCCTGTGTTCAACATTGCTTAAATTAATTGGCAGGCCATTTGATTTTGATGTGCTGCTATTTGCACTGCAGGACAGGGCACAGGTACAGAACAGCCTCAGCTATGCAATTGCATCAAAGACTACTAAAAATAAAGCTTTAGCTTTAACAGCTATAGTAATTAAAAACAAACAAACAACAGAACAAAATTTTTAAAATAGCATGCACATTTATGGTTTATTCTTCAAATGTGTTTCTTCTGCATCTAACCCACAAATAAAAGTGTCTTCAAAGATGTTATCTTAAGATACTTTAAGAGCCAAAACCATTTTTAAAACCTCTGATTGTTCATTTATATATTAGAACTGGTATTATGCAATCTTATGGAACTTCTTACTCTCATTCAAGAGGACAAATTGTATATACAAAACAAATTTGAACTGTGAATACCCCTGGTAATCCAAATTAACTAGTAAAGTTTGATACATATTTGTTTATTCTGAGTCAGATTGCTCAAGGTCTAGAGGAGTCAAATAACCCTTTCAGTTATGCTCTTTCTGTACAGATGTCCATATTCTGTGAATCAGATACTTTTCCAGAACAAAATGCAGGGCTTTTCCTAATAAAGGCTGTACTGTATCTTCTCAAGGATATTAAGTCTCCTCTTGGAAGAGCAGGGACGAGGCCTAGGACACATATAACCTTGTCAAAATCTTCATCACTTTCAGAGATTCCTCTGTGATACAGGTACTACAGCGAGAAGAATGCTGATATGTATCTTCTTCTGCTACCTCTAAGAGCTTGAATATGATCAGTAACCCTTTAGCACAAGAGGTTACCCTAACCAAGGGTTGCCCATGTTGTCAGGGCATGTAAATTCTCCAATATTGCCAGGTCCCCATATCCACATGTGTGACGACACCCCTAGCTGAGCTGCTTTTCTACAACACTCAGATGTCAGGAAGCAGAAACCATCCTCCACAGCAGAGCATGTGTAGGGATCGGCGCACGGAAGATTTCGGGTTGTTATGGAAAGATAGGCGGGGCATAGAAGTGGGAGGCTAGCTTGCTTATCACGGGAACGCAGACGAGACAAGATGAGTATATAAGGCGATTGCGCACTTGAATAAACGCCATTTGCTGCATCCTCATATTGGTGTCTGTGCTCTATGGCCCAGGGGTGCGGATAGCCCCTGGCCCGCCCAGCTTCGGAACAAGGCTGGCCGAAGTTGGTCGGCAACAAGCATGCAAGATAATAGTCCAGGTCAGCGTCACTAGAATGGAAGACCTTCCACTCAGCAGGACTGGATGGATCATGTGCTACATGCACAGTTCACTGGGTGTCCTTCTTGCAACATCCTGCACATTTTCTTTCAGGTTTTGAGGGCCTGTTGGAAGCAGGATGCACAAAACAGTTAAAAACTGCAAAGGTCAGCACTGCTGATAAGCACCTGGTGACTAAAATAGACACAGGAGCTGAACGAAGGTCCAGTGGTCTGTGTTATCACTACACCAAGAAGGGAATGTGGAAGGGTGTGAAGGCTACTTATCGTTGGGACAGATCAACAGGTTTGTCCTGCACGCCCTTCCCAGAAGGGACACCTTTTGGTAAGATTTGTGCCCTCGGCTGCTTCCCTGAGAGATTAAGCTCATGATTTCAATCTTATTTTAGAGCTATTTAGGTAGTCTGCAGTTTAGTGCATTTATCACTGGCAATCTTAAAGAATCTGCATGTGTTGCATTCGAATAACCTGTGCTATTCATGTATCTGGCTGCTTTGATTACACTGTGCTATTCGTGCATCTGACTGCTTTCTTTACATGCAGTCAGACCTACAGCAAACAGGTTGTTCATGCATCTGGTGTCGAACACATAGTCATGACAATAATTGGCATATCTATTAAGAGATAAGTCCAGCCGCCTTAGCCCCTCTAATCTCTGAGGACCTGCTAGAACACAAGGGGATTCATCTCTTACCAAATTTATCCATCACTTCATGCAACAGGGCCACATTCAATCATGCAGCTTTCTACTCTCTTGGATAACTCAGGAGAAAGGGTATTCTCTGCACACTTTCTACCTTTGAATTGCCTTTGCCCTATGAGCTTCCATGCATCTCATGTTTGCTATAGTTTACCCCCAAATCTCACTTTGGAAACACACTTCTGAGTTCATGCTTCTGAATTCATGCTTCATTTTCTTGTCCTCGTCATTTCAAACAGATGCCAAATGGTGGTGCCTTCAGAAGATAAGAAAACTCAGTGAGCCAGGGAAATCTGTGCTACTTACTTGTCTACCGTGAACATAAACTGGGAAATCTCTCGTGAGTGAAAAAGGAAGAATGAACTCTGTGGTTTAGTACATTGTTCCTGCTGTGCTGAGAAGAATGTCCCCTAGCTGAGACCTCTACACTCACTATTATCCTTGTTCCACTTCCACTCTGGACACAGTACTTCCCACAGATGTTCATTGTACCCCTACCTATATAAGCTGACTTGTAACCTTGACATGACTTGTTTCAAGCCCAGGATCTTGCTAATGTGAACAGAGAATAAGCTGTTGTTATCCCTTGCTACTCCTGTTTTTATAGACCTCTATCATATCTCCTTTAAGTAATATTTTTTAGGTTAAATGTTCTTAGCCTATTCAGTCATTCCTCGTATAGAAACTATTCTGTATTTTGCTGCCTTTCTCTGGATTTTTCCAAGTATATTGTATATTTTTTTAGAATCAGAACTGCTTACATTATTCAAGATGTGGGAAAGTCAGCTAACAGCATTATGATGGCTTGTGTTTTGTTCTCTTTTTCTCCTAACAGTCCCTAACATTTTATTTGCTTTTTTTGACCACTGGCATTATTGAACTGGCGTTTCAGAGAATGATTTTTTACAACCCCAAGATACCACTCTTGGGAGGTAATGGTTAGTTTAGAGCTTATAATTTTATATGTGAAATTAGGATTGCTTTTCTCCCATGAACATCACTTTACATTTATTTACACTGAATTTCATTTGTCATTTAATTGCCCTTTCAGTCTTACACAGTCTCACAGTTGGCTTTCATCCTTAGTATCCTGAATATTATAGTATTGTCAGCAGCCCTTTTCTTTTCAGTGATCTCCTGCTTTCCAGGTCAATTATGAATATGTTTTACAGTACAGACCCCTGCTTACCAGCACTGATGACCTGCCTCCACTTCAAGAACTGACGGTTTACTTCTACTTGTGTTTTCTTTTTCCTTTCTTTCTTTCTCTGACTTTTAACCAGTCATTTATCTATGCAACAAATGGCTTTGCTCGTGCCACCCAATTTACTTAAAAGCTTTGTGTGAAAGACTTTGTCCAAAGGCCTTTTGAAATCTATGTTAGCTAAATAGTTTCCCTCTCCTCTTTTGGAACCTGTTAAAAAAAAATCAAAGTCAAATTTTCCACCTTCTGATCTTCAACATCTAAGGCTCTTTAAAGTGAAAAGCTACATGAAACTTAGTAATTCAGATATTTCATCCTTCAGTTCCCCTAGTTCTCATATGTGAATAACATCTGGTCCTGGAAATTCATTATTGTTCATTAGTCATTTTTTTTCCATAAACTATCCTACAATCACTCAGTTTCAGACAGATTCTTGATAAGTCTCCTGCTGAGAGTGGCTCCCTGATGGGACTCTCCTCTCCCCTTTCTTCTGCAAGGATCACCACTGCAGCCTCTCAACAATGACCTTTTTCTACTTGTTTGTTTTAGTGCTACTTTTATATTCTGATCATCAGCTGGCTGTACAGACTACTTGATCTGGATGTGTGTTAAAAAAAGAACAGTAGTTTTGTTTCCTTTTGCCACTTGCTCGTTATTATTAATTACCATTTTATGTTTTCACATTTTATAATCCATTCTATTTTCTTTTGAATGTAGGAATATGACTTCAGTTTTTTGAAGGATCTCTTATTGTTTTTAAAAACCTCTCTTATATTAATCTATTCAGTTCTGCTTTTTATCTCAAGGTCTAAGTAGCTTCACAGAGGTATTAAAAATATTTGTTCTATTTTATGATTGTGTGTTACGGTGTGGGTTTTGTCTGTGGAAAACTTTCTGAATTGCTACTGTATGTACAGGTGGGAAAAGAAAAAAAAAAGACATTTACTCTCTCAAGTGATCCACTTTACACAAAAGACCATTTTTCTTATGCAAACCTTCTATATATGCAATTGCAAATGATGTTGGCAGGTTTATTGCTGCTGTTGTCTTTTTGGGAAGGGCAGGGGGGATAATTAGACTAGATCGGCTTAAATGCATAGCTCTAATTTTTCTTGCAAAATTTGAAACAGATAATAGAGATTTGAACCCAATAAGAGAATGAAAGTCTAGGCAATAGAAATGAATCACAGAATTCCTGGGCAAGCAGATGGGGATAAGTATTATTCCTTGGGCCATTTGCCAGGAAATGTGTATCAGTTTTCTGCCTTGCTGTAGATGTCATGAGTGAAAAGCATAGAGAAAAGGATGTGTTCCAAATGTAGAAAAACATGTATGATGGAGATAATTAAAAAATAAAGTATTTTATTCAAAAAGACTAGAATTAGAAAGCCTTAAGACCTTTCATATATCAAGAACATTAACATCCTAGTTCCCAACAATTTCTCTGAAATCATGCTCTATTTAATGGAAAATATACAGCTGTAATTTTTATCTTTTCTCCTTATCATACCATTTTTAAATTTTTTGAATGTGAGTGCCACTTACAGTGTCTTTGATTATGACTAGTATGACAGATAGGAAGTCATTTATTGTTTCATCAGAAGTTCTGTGTTTCTAGTGACATGCATGTCAACTGCTTGTGCAAGAAGACCCTTCTGGTTGGGACCCTTTTTATACTGCCACAACAACCAAAAAAGGAAGGAAAGCTGACTAATAATGAACTACATAACACAAGAATTACTATTAACTTTTTATAGTCTTTATACACTTACTATCCTTACACTCTATTAGTTTTTACATTGTCTTATCAGGCATTTTCCTTTACAATGTAGATGTGATGGAATATCCTGATATGCAGTTAAAACTGTGTCAACATTTGCTCCACTTCAAATGTTTTGACTTGAGTAGGGTCCAGGCTTAATCTTGACAGGGAGGGTAGGTTCTGTATAAGCAGCTCTTATAATGATGGAAAATGAAGCAAGGTAATACATTTTTTTCGGAACTGTCTGACATACTGGGGCCTGGGTTATGGGCCCCAAGTTGGAGTTGACCTATGAATGAGTCACGACCTAGCAGGATGTTTTGTTCCCCAGTTGGCTCCAGGCCCAAGAGGCAGAGCCTGGCCCACCTGTGTGCAGCCCCACCTTCCCCAGGTGGTGTGATTGGGGTGGTAGGTGAGGCCAGGACTACATCAACCAGGAGCCGAGCAGTTTGTGAGCAGCTTTCTGTTGGGGCTAGTGGATCTTGTGGTGGTTGCTGCTACACTGGTTCCCTGCAGAAACATGGAGGGTTTGAGAGAGAAAAGCAAAGGGATGTGCTACTTCTGAGGGGATGTTGCTGAGTTCAGTGTTGGCCAGTGAAACAGGAGAATTTGCAGCAAAAATTTGGCGGTCAGCAGGATACAGAGAATTATCAGCACACTGACAAAAGAATGAGTTTGGTCTTCTTTCACAGTACTAGAAGGACACGTTAGAATGAATCTCATTCATTGAATGCAGTTTGTTGGTCCATTCTGACACTTCCGCTTCAGTTAAGCTGAGTTTGATTAAGTAGATATTCAGCTTGAAGGCTTTCCCCACAGACGAAGTGTTTGTCATTTGTCTCTAGCAATGTAGTGTGTTAGGGTCTCAGCAAACATTAAAAGTGAGAAAATTCTTAGTCTCCAAACCTCTAAATTAACTGTGAGAATTACCAGAGAACCCTATCTGTATTCAGCTACTGGTTAGGGCTCAAAATTTGCTCTGAAAACAAAGGAATGTGTAAGAATACTTATATCCCTCAAAGCTCTCTAATTAAAAGAGTATGCTGCCTGACAACAAAATTGAAGAAATAATGAAGTTTTCTCCTGTTAATATAAACGTCAATAATAATAGCAATATGAACTGTAATGAGCGAAATACAACAGAGTTTGAAACTAACAGAACATAATTGTTGGCTTTTGTGATGGATTAGCCTTGGCTAACAGCCAGACACTCACCCAGAAGTGAGAGCGCTGCACTCTCACTTCTCCTCAGCAGGACAGGGAAGAAAATAAGCTGAGAAATCTCATGGGTCAAGATAAAGACAGAGAGTTTATTTACCAATTAGTGTCATGTGCAAAACAGACCTGAGCAAAATTAATTTAATTTCCTGCCAATTAAAATAGATTTATGTAGTGAGACACAAAACCAGCTATTAAAGCAACATCTTTCTTCTTCCTTTTCCCATGGCCAACTTTGTTTTTTCACTTGCAACTCCTTTTCCACCCCCATGTGGTGCAGTGGGATGGAGTATGGGTGATTAGGGTCAGTACATACACCACAGAGTCAGTGGTGTCTCTGGTACTCCTTCTTCCTCAGACTTTTCACCTGCACAAGTGTAGGTCCTCCACTGGCTGCAGTCTTTTAGGGAAAAAAAACCCCTATTCCAATGTGGTCTCTTCCAGGGGCTGCTGGGGAATATATGCTCCGTTGCTGCAGCAATTCCTCTCCCTCCTTCTTCTCTCACTGGTGGGTCTGCAACGCTGTTTCTCACTCTTCTTTTCCTCACTCCTCATCTGCCTGTGTAGCTTTTTTTTCTCTTTTCTTAAACATGCTTTCCCTGAGGTTTTCATCTTGGCTGAGAGGCTTCTCAGTGTCTTGTGTTGGGTCTGTGGGAGACAGCTGGAACTGGCTGTATCCAGCATGGGGCAGCCCTAGCCTCTCCTCACAGAGGCTACTCCTAAAGCCCCCCACTGCCAGCATATGATGCTGAGCACCCAATACAGATTTATATTTTGAACTAATTTTGGTTACTATTTAAAATCCCCTAAATAATTCTGATTGTTCAAATTTTGATTTTTTTTTTCTTTTCTGTTCGTCATAGTTTGTTTCTAATGGAGAGATTTGCTTACTTTCTTGAAATAAGTGAACAGTCACCCAGGTGTTTATGCCTTCTTTTTATTTATTTAATTTTTTTTGCCCCAAATATTTTCAAGTTTATTTTAAAAAGATTTATAGATGACAAAAGGAAAAAAAAACAATTCAGAAGCTCAGTAAAATTTTTTAAACCTAGGAAACAATTCTGGAAATACAAGAATAAGAAAAAGGTAAATATGAAAAATAAGGGGAGATAAATTTATAATAGCAGTTACATGGGTGAGTTATAATGAACTTTTGGCATATAATGGAATACTATTACCATTTGGTTTCAAAATCTTTCTTCACAATTTGACTCAAAACTCTTAGAAGAAAAAAAAAAATCCATTGCCAGTCCAAACACTACTGAAAGACTGAATTAGGACACTTTCAATGCTGTGGTGGTGTGGTTTCCCCCAACCCCACAACTTGATCTTTATTTCCTATAACCCTGCTCAAGTGATAAACACTGGTGGGGGTTGTAATGGATGTGTCTGGTTGTGATGGCTTCATTAGCTCAAAGTAGATTCAGGGGAGACAGCCAAGATATCCAAGGGCTAATTTAAACTATACACTGACCTAACTATGACGCTGGTCAATGTCCAAATCAAGCCAAATTTGGAAGAAACTAACATATGTACTTATGTGAATATGCCTATAAGTCAGTTATCCTACTCCATAAATAGTGGACAGCCCAGAGCCTGTTTAGCTCTCCTGCATGGCAGCAGGCTGCATACCAGGATCTCCCTTTGAGTAGAGACACCTCTTAAGGTTACTCCTTGAGGCTGAGAGAGTCTTTGCCACATGAGATTCTTTGTAAGTGATTAATAGCATGCTATACTTTGAAAACCTAAGTAAGTGATATAAAGGGTTGATTCTGCACAAATAATCCTTTATATATAAACTATTGACCAAGTCTGGGACTAAGTCTGGCTACAGCCACACCTAATCACCCCTCTGAGAAGTAGTTTAGTGTTGGTACCAAACAAATGAGAAAAGAAATGGACTTCAGGACTACTCTATAAGAGTTAAAACTGAAGACGTTTATTATCAGAAATGGCTGCGTTTTATACACTCTAAGCCTTAAGGCACGACCTCCTAGTGTTGTCCATCAGAAAGCTGCTAAAAGCAATTCCCTCAATGCTCTGTCCATATGCTTCTTTGAAGATGCTAACTGGCTAATGATTAAGCTGTGACTCCTGCTGTGTTTGCTCATCTCTTGCCAGGCTTCTGCCTTGTGGAATGCCCTCATTCAGTCTCTTATCACCTTCTCTCCCTGGGACTTTTCAGCCTTAGGGCTTCCCAGGCTCTTTCAGGGATACATCATTATCTGTTCAAGGTTAAGGTCCATCTCTTGAATCCTCAGACCAGCTGCAGACTCCCACAGTTTAGAATGAAAGGGGTCCTTTATGAACCTCATGACTTAACAGGATGGTCTCCCTGACAGTCCTCTATGCAGTAAATAGTCAAGTGTACATTGCCATCAAAGTATATATTGGGCCTGTTAAATGCTGTTTAATATCTTTATTAGTGATCTGGCTGATGAGATTAAGTGTACCCTGATGAAGTTTTTGATGATGCCAAACTGAGAGGGAAAGTGGCCACTTTAGAAGGGAGAGCCACCATGCAGGAAGACCTGGATAGGGTAGAAGAATGAGCTAAAAGAACCTTATGAAGTTTAACAAGGCCAAGTGGAAGGTCTTGCACCTTGCAAAACATAATCCAGGAGTGCAACACAGGCTGGGA
>VZZY01008712.1:5108-22364 GCA_013400335.1 Eurystomus gularis | reverse complement strand
TGCTCTCTCACTCACCCTCCTCAACATGACAGAGCAAGAAAATAAGATTTAAAAGCTTATGGGTCAAGAAAAGGATCAGGAGATCACTTCCAATTAATGTCACAGGCAAAACAGACAGTTCTTGTCAATAAAAACTAGAATAGAAGGTAAGAAACAAAAACAAAACTAAGAACACCTTACCTGAACCACTCCTGTCTTCCCAGTCTCAACTTCATTCCTCCTTGCCCAGCTTTTCTACCTTCAGGGTTACATTCAGAAATGAGTTGTTCTACAGCTGGTGTGTGTTTTGACACTTCTTATGATTTCATCTAGATAAGGGATTTTCAATCTGCTTGGAGAGCAGGAATAAAGAAAATAAGCTAGAAATTAAACTGTCTAGAAATGGATTCTGCCCATTCATAGAACATTTTTTTGGTCATTCTTATGCATTGAGGCAATGCAATTGTATTTTATCCTACTGGCTTTTTATTCCTGCTTTCTTGTATTGCTGGTTATTCCCATCTCTTCAAATAATTTGACCTCTTTATTAATAGAATATAGCATTTGACTTTCAAAATATTTCAGTCAGTCTCTATCTCTGGTAGATACAAAGATAAGAGCTGTACAACTGGATATAGGCATGAATGTGAGTTTCCATCAAGAAAAAATTATCTAAGTTTCTGAATGTCTAGAAAGCTGTTCAAAATCCAACAAAGTATTGGAGAATTGAAAATTTTATTCCATGAAAATCATTAAAGAAAAATTGAGGCCAAAGTTCTGCACATACCTGTTACCAACAGGATGGGGTGGTGGGGGTATGGTATTGAGGTGTTATTTGTTTTTCTGTCATGGTAACAGCTCATACAGAACAACAGAAAGCCAGGCAAATTGCATAAAGGGGCCTCAGAAGCCTAAGAGATGGATTTCTGGTGAATTTTCCTATTCACTCCACTCCTTCAAAATAATCATTTCAAGGGAAGAGTATTTTCAGATAGGTCCCATTTTGACCTTGAATTACAAAAAATAAGTGAATAATATGTAATTGTTTTCTTTTCACAAAGCGAGCTAGCTGAAAATGATATGCTAGGATGGAGAATTGATGCAAATCTCATGCCAAAACTACTGTTTTAGTGAATGAGCAACCCAACTTCTCTAGGGAAGCAGCTTTGTTTGGTGGAGACAGTCCTGCCTGGAGTGCTGGCAGCTCTTTTCTGCCTTCCAAGACTCCTTCTGCAAATTGCATAAATTCCTTGTGATACAGACTCCCTCTGAAATTCTGCTGTTGGTCCTTTTACCTTGTCAATGATGAAGAACATAGTATAATACAAAATGATTGAAATAACTTACATATTTGTATAGCACATAAGAAGTTAATTGAATGAGACTTAGATGAAACATTATATTTCACCATGAAATTTGTATTTGCTTGCAATACTTGGTCTTTCCCATACCTGCAGTTTTATGTTTATATAATATCCTAAGAATATTTTTCAAGTAGTGTTTTTCTTTATTTTCTATATGCTATTTTTCTTTTTTTTTTTAATAATCTCTGTCAGATCATAATATTCTTTATCTAGTGCAGAGTCTTCTTTTTCAGGCATTGGGAGTTATTTTGGAAAAGTAATTTCTATATGGCAGGTAGCCAAGAAATTTTGTTCTTTTGGTTTGGCTTTCTGAAAAGCTTAGGGGGACATGTTAATTAAAAGAGGTCATGGCATTTTTTTCACATTAATTTTGAAATAGCACAGTCATTACTAGTCTTTGGTATCAGTGTAGTTCTGGGTTATTGTATAATCTATAGTTCTTTTGCTCTATCAGGGGTTATTCTGGTCCTGACAAATATATGAGTCAGAAATTATCTTACCTCCTCTGACTACACTGTTGAAGGCAGATGGTTTTTCCTATGCCCCGTTAAAATAAATGAAAAGTTCAGATTTTAATTCAATATGGCAAGAGGAAGCTCTTTTTAAAATGTCCTTTGTTACTGTAGAGTTGGAGACATGGATGGAGAAAGCTGTGGAGATGCCAAATTCCATCACCAGCACAGTAGTTAATCCTACTGTTGAAAAGGCTGGGGTTTTTTCTGTGGCTCCATTCTAGTTTTAATGCTTTGTCAGTTTCACCTTCAGATCCTTTAGCAAATGGCTTTCTAAGCTACTGCAGGCAACACAGTTGCCTGCCCCTTGAGTGCCAGTGAGTGCACGCTAGTGTTTGGTATTATTAGGAGGTTTCACTTGCCTCTAACCAGATTTACCTCAGCAGAGACATTTACGGTTCTGACAATGCTTTCTGTTCATTTTGGATAGGAGCTAAATATGATCCTAAAACATCTCAAGGAATTTCACTAATAACATCACCATTTCAAAAAGCTTAGTATGACCAAAAGTCTAAATAAATTTTCCTCTTCTTGTTTTCTAGTAAGAGAGCTGGAAAACTTGGCAGCAAACTCTTTGTATTTCCTGCTTGTACCCGTGGAGCCTGGTTTGCAAGGTAAATATTCCATTTTAATTGAGTGCAATTTTATACTATTGTAGTTTCCAATGACTAACATTACTTTATAATACCTCTAGGTTTTGAAGAAAATACCCTTTTTTAGTGTTTCACCTACAATTTTAGCAGTGAAGTATGTTAGAATGCTCTTTCAACTTAAAATAAAGGCAAAGAGTTGCTTTGGATTCATTAATAAGCATACCTTCCCCTCTGGAATAAAAGAAAATGATGCCAAGATCTTGGTTATTTGTAAGTTTCTGGGTTATTGCTCCTATATTTCCATCCGTCTGAGTGAAGGAACAGTTAGGCTGAGTTTGAAGATTTAAATCTGGATATGAATGCATTTATTATATCAAGATATATTCTCTGTAATCTGTGTTTATTGGTGATCTTATTATAAGGGAGACGGAATGTGATTCTTGAGATATGCTTGGCTATGTTTGACAATCTTTATTGCTGTACAGGTTTTAAAATGAGAGGTTTTAAACTTAGTTCTTAATACTGATATTTGAAGGTAGTCATGTTTTTCCAGAGCTTAAAAATACTTCAGAGAAACTAGCTTATTTTGATAATTAATTCTGTTACTATGGAAGGCTTCTGGTTCTGCCAAGAAAAATATGTCCCTGAATACCTTCCTCAGCTTTGGTTAAGGATCTAGGCTTAATATTACTCTTTCCTTTCAGACTTTGTTCCACCCTTGAATTTTGCCTTTGAAGTTGTTGTAGTTGTCTGTAGGAAAGAACATTCCTCTCTGAATCTTTGTGCTATTGAAACTAGCTCTTTTACACATGGTAAGAAAAAAGGTTTTCAAAAGCTTTTTTATTACATATTATAAAGTATTGAACCAGAAGCTATGCAAAAGCTGTTCCAAATTCGTTCTTTTAAATGGAGTGCTGAGCAAAAGAATTACCCCCTCTAAACAGAAGTGCCACTATGAGCTGTATATTCAAGGTGGAAAATTGGCCCTTTTGAAAAATAAAATCAGCAGCCTTCCCAGCATCCAAAGCTGGGGATTGAATTTTCTGCTCTTCAGCATTTATTTAAAAAGCTGAACCCCAAGGCTGTGCATTTTAATGTATTGTATTTCTTTAGCAGGGAGAGAAAAAAAAAGTGAATGAGACTTTGCTGTGAGTGAAACCCTGCTGTGAGATGTGGGTGAAGATTGTAAAAAAGAAAAGTGGCAACATTTTCTTCTAGGCACCTTAATAGGATGGAAGCCATTTGAAAATACTGAAAAAGGCTGGCCATTTTTTCCATCTCTCTTTCACATGCTAGGAAGAGTAGATAAACTCCAGTTGTGAGGAAGAACCCACACACAATGATTTTCCAGGAGGATGGTCATGCATTGTACAATTGGTCGTGCTGGGAAAGTGTGGGTGACATTGCATTTCAAAGGGGTGCTGGTGCACCTCGCCAGTCTATAAATCCAGCAGAAGCAAGAAAAGCACTAGCAATCAGCAGTCTGATTGCTAAAGCCATAATTTTGCAAGAGCTTAAACACAATTTTCATGATTACATTGCATTGTGTTTAATGAATATTTAAGCATATACTTAAACACTTGCAGAATTGAGATATATTTGGCTCAATTGCAGCTAAAGAAATGACAGTAAAAACAATGAGTAAAATTTCCAAAGCATCTATACATGATATAGCAGCAAGCATGATCTGGTCTTTCTCCATCATGTATGATAACTTGCTATCTTATGCAAGGTAACAGTCACAAAAAATAATTTAATGTTTTAAAACACAGTTGACAAAAAGCATTTATTTTTTTTCTTTAAAAAATGGCATATGACTTTTTATCCAAAATAACAAGTTCTGACTTACTGGCTTCCTTCAGTTGTAAGTGTGGTTAAATCTGAAGGTGCTATTGATTCTAGTGTGTTATGTGTAATTTTTGGCTTTGACATTTCAATAGCAAAACATCAGTATTCATTTTGAAGTTAGCAATAAGGCACTGCCAATGAGAATAGACTGATGAATCTTTATGATGATGATCCTGTGTGGCGTAATGAGATGATTTTAATCAGCCAAAAGGGTAGATTCAGAGTTGCAATTTGATCATTCTATTTTTAAACAGGTTTAGGGAGTTATTGTGAAGTAAATTGTCTTTCACTCTGGCTTTTGTCTTCCTTCTCCTGGAAAGATATATTACCACCTGTTTACCTTGTTTTCTTAACATTCTTGTTATGAATTTTGAATACGCAGTGCATGACTTTTGTGGATTTGCACAAGCTGATGCTGTGAAAGTTTTCTCTGCATGTTCAATTTCATGTTAGGCTATTAACAAAAAAAATGTTGAACCCCTGAGTAGTTTTTAGGCATCCCAAGAATGTTTCTTTCATTAGTAATCAATCCTAAGTGCTTATGTAGGGCACTGAGACACTAAGTGTAATGGCTATGTCTATTTCAGAGAAAATAATTAAATAAATTAAAGGAAGGGATTATTTCAGTGTCAGCACATATGTATTTCTTTTCTAAAGAGAAAAGATCTTAGTACTCCATAAACTGAAATTTTTGAACTGAGCAATATTTATATATTTTTGTGTTTGTGACATTCAAAATAAAATGTGTTACAGGTGGTATCCTCTAATCTAATAGTCCGGTTGTTTCTATATGTCAGGGACCTGATTTAAGGTAATTTTTCTTCCTACGAAGTATGAACTCACACCTGGCATGGAGGTATAGGAATTCCTTCTAAGCATTTTGTGTAGTCCCTTTACTGATCAGTAGATACTATTGGGACCAGAAATGCTCTAAGTGTGTTTCTTAAGACTCTGGCTCATGAACTGTTCTCTCTTTTTTCTTCTGTGAAGAGCCATCCTGGATAGAACAACACTGTGATGGTGCTAAAGTGCTGTGCTTTTATTTTGAGTATCTGCAGTCAACAGCCTGTATTCATTCAAATGAGTATGAGGATAGGAGGATTTTTTACACTGTGGTATTAGCTGTTGCTGTTGGTGTATTCATGTAGCCAGATTAACTCAGTTTCCTTCCCCAGGGAACAGTACTGTAAAAACTGATTTTTACTAATGCATCTACCCTCAGTTTCAGCCTACCAGGGTGTCAGGTATTTTTTTTATACCATCAGATAAGGCCAAACTTCATATAAGTGCAGGACTTGTCTAGAAATAATTATTATTTCCACTGTCTTCTATATTGACTCATATTTTTTGTGCTTAAACATCAGTATCTCTTGAGTAACTTCCCTGAACTTGATTAGCGATTGTATACAATGGGAAAAATACATCTCTTGAAAAACAAAACAAAAAAATCTGTATTATTGTAGTTTTTTCTGCTCTTTAACCCATAAATCTAAACTTCAAAAAGTACTTACCCAGGGGTTTATTAGTATAAATAACTAAGATTTCTCAGATCTCTCCTTATCAGGTCTGCCTGCCTGAAAATAAGTAAGGGCTACCACAACTGCTATGCTTTCAAGAAGAGAAGCTACTGTTCTTCAAACTGAAAAGGAAAATTTTAATAGTTGTATTGAAATGGTTAGAAATATATACAACATGGTATGTAAATTTAAAAAGTAGATCCCCTGAAGTTTAAAACATTTATTTTAAACCACGTGCTTGACTCATCTTTGACGATTCAATCTAGTACCTTCAAAACTAACAGGTTGCCCAGGTTGCAGAGCCTGAAGGAGTCTGATTTTCAGTAAGTTCTGACCACTCCTTTTATGAAATTCAGACTTCTAAACTCAAAATGCACACCCATAAAATCACTTAGAGAAATCTTTACTTACTACTGGAGCTGTGAGACCTGATTATTCTTAAAACTGCCAGTATAAGTTAAAATTATCTAGTTCAGTCTTTGGGGTACTATCCTGAGCTCTTAGATATGTGATGGTTTGCATACTTTTCTGACTTATAATTGGAGTTATAATAATCTGAGATATAATTGGACTGTAAATAATTGTTAGGAATTATTTGGAAGTTCCTAAGTTTACTGAATATCAGGTGTTATTTTCTAGATGAAGTTCAGAAATAAACTTTGGATAGGGACAGTAGGTGTCCACACTCCAATGTAATGAATAGATGTTTTAAACTGGTGTACAGGAAGCAAGACCTTCATTTAAAGAGATGGGCAGTTCATTAGGAGAAGAAAATCCAGTTTCTTCCCTGGCCTCCCCCAAGCATCATGTGTTGTTTACATTTATAGGGGACCAGGATTACTGTTTGGTAATGATAAACCTAACCAAACCATTTCTGTTTAACATCTTTTATTGATGATCTTAATAAGGACATAGAGTGTATCATCAGTAAGTTAGCAGATGACACCAAGTTAAGCCGAAATGTTGATATGCATGCGGATAGGGATGCTCTGCAGAGAGGATTGGATTGATGGGCCAACATTAGTGGTGTGAGTTTCAACAAGGCCAAGTGCCAGGTCCTGCACTTGGGCCACAACAACCCCATGCAGTGCTACAGGCTTGGGGAAGTGTGGCTGGAAAGCTGCCTGGCAAAAAAAGACCTGGGGGTTCTAATTAACAATCAGCTGAATATGAGCCAGCAGTGAGCCCAGCTGGCCAAGAAAGCCAATGGCATCCTGGCTTGTATTAGAAATAGTGTGACCAGCAGAAGTAGGGAGGTGATTGTGTCTCTGGACTCAGCACTGATGAGGCCACACCTTGAGTATTGTGTCCAGTTTTGGGCACCTCAACACAAGAGAGATATCGAGGTGCTGGAGCAAGTGCCGAGGAGAGCAATGAAGCTGGTGAAGGGCCTGGAGAATAAGTCTCATGAAGAGCAATTGAAGGAGCTGGGACTGCTTAGTTTGAGGAAGAGGAAGCTAAGGAGAGACCTCATCTCTCTCTAGAACTGCCTGAAAGGACATTGTAGAGAGGTTGGTGCTGGTCTCTTCTCACAGGTAATTAGTGATAGAACAAGAGGAAATGGCTTCAAGCTAAAACAGGGTAGGTTTAGACTGGACATTAGGAAAAAANAGAGTAGGCTTGATGGTTGGACTCGATGATCCCAAGGGTCTTTTCCGACCTGGATGATTCTAAGATTTTATGATTCTAACCTCAGTATTCTTTGGTTGTGAAAAGTAAGAATGTTGATCATAGCTGAACAAAGTCTTAGACGAACAATCTACTGGAAAAGAAAAAAAAAAGAAGCTACAATTCACAAATAAAAAGGAAATTTCTTTATGTGCGTTAATGTTGCAAAGTTTTGTTATATGGCTACTCTGTAGCCACTTCCTATGTTTTGCAGAAAATAGACACTTTAAGAAAAGCTAGAAGATCTGTTGTGTCCTTTCAGTAGCAATGCCAGTATGCTTCCATTTCCTGTCACAAATAATGCACCATTTTAGATTGTGCGTCTTCCTTGAAATGATGGATTCAATCCTTCAATGACTTTCCTTCATGCCTCACTCACAACTCTACTGTGCGTCCTTAAGTCTTTCTGCTTTGCATTTTCAGCATTGCAGACCCATTTTTGATATGGAATTTTGCTATGAGAGTTCATCATAGTAAAATACTGTGCTGTATTTCATTAATCAGAAAGTATACGAGCAGGAGAAAAAGGAATAGCTTTGTAGACTGTTGCTGTCAATACAAGGGTGACACTTGAGCTACAATAATAATAAAAGGTAAAAGGAAACTTTATCAAGATAGTGTATGTAACTATCCAAAAGCAAACTGAGTGGGTAGGTTTATTTTCATGTTGGAAAAAGAATTTTAAGCCCAAAAATGTTTTTCAGCTCCTGACTGATGAAAAAGGAAACATAAAACATCTGTTATATAACGGTGGCCTGCTGATATACAGATTTTTAATAAATATATAAGTGTTCACAGTTTAACACTCTGAATTCATTTATATAAGCTCTATTTTTAATACAGCTGTGATTCCTGGTATATTTTGTCAGTACCACTAAAAATTTTTTAGAAGCTTTTGACATGAATGTTAAGTCTTTTTCTCAAATAACAAGATTACGAGCTTTATACCATCCTTGTTTACTGCTTCACTGTGAATTAAATCATCCTGAGATGAGAAGATCACTCTCAGACTCACTGTGCATTTAATCATGCAGGCCACTGCATTCTGCCTGGTTTTACTCTTGTGCACAGAAGGATTTTCCACCTTTCTGCCAGCCAGGGGATGTCAATGCAGGTGAGACCCTGGGCCTGAAAGTCCAGGACCTACAGGATATTGAAAAGCTGTGGTCAAGTGCTTGATGATGAGGAGCCTACCAGCTCTCTGGGATAACCCTGTCTCGAATCCACTAAAAAGCCCTTGAGTGTGCAAGAAAGAACAGGTCACCCAGTGGTGTGATTGAGAACAACTATAGGTCAATGGAACTTTAAAGTAGTGCAATTTGACATGTCTTGAGAAAGCACTCTAGTGGTGGGCCACATAGCGTAGTGTATGTGCTGTCCTGAAATATGGAAAAAGGGCTATGGGTATACCAAAGGTAGAAAGAGGTATTTTTCTACAAATAGTTCTTCCAAAGTAGTTTCTGTCTGTAAATATAAACAATATCAAAAGAGGAAATTCTACTGTCATCACATTCTTAAAGACAAAAGCACGAAGAATGAGTGAATATGGAATAATACAAAATATATCACCCCAGTAGAATATGATTATTTTCATGATAAATCTGGGGGCAGAGAAGCTCCTTTCTTTATATATAAATAGCAGGCTAAGAAAAAGAATAGTTTTCCAAATTTCCCAGAGGGTCATCAAGATTTCGTCATGATTACTCTTGAATTCTTTAATTTGCTTAGGTAGAGTCCCTGTGCTGAGTCTGGTGTTCTGTTGCTGAAGCATACTGCTACCATTCCAAAGGCCATTACTTGTACTCTCTCACTGTAGTCAGTATGCAGGATAAATCTGTGCAAAAATACCCTTTTTTTTCCCCCACATATGGCTGTTTCTGTCTGCGCAAATGTGGGCATAGGCTTGGAATCTTTCTGGCCTCATTCTTCTCCAAAATTTGGCTCTCTAGTGGGGAAAAGTATTTGGAAAGAAATGGTCAGAAAAAAAGAAATGCTCAGAAAAGTAGCTACTAGTCACCTTCATCTACTACAAGAAAAGGAGACCTCTCTTGTACCATTTGTTCAAATTTATTCACTCTAAAAATATTTGTATAAATTAAGCAGAAAGCAGACACCATTCCAGTTTTTTGATGTTTTGGCAGACATAAAGTTTGGTTCAGCAGAGGGAAGAAATGGAGAAAAAGTAGTGAACTAAGAACTCTTATGATTTTAGTTTGGACATTAGAAGAACCGTTATGCTTTGCAGAATCAAAGACCCAGCATTATGGGACAAAGTAGATCGTTCATATATAAAAAGGTGCCCTTCCTTATGCATTCCCAGTACCTCTGATTTTCCTCAGGTCAAATTCATGTTATTTGGCATGAAAATTAAAGCTCCTGTCCTAAGCTAATGTAAATCAAGATATCACAGGACTTACACTAATTTATAAGAAATTATAGTAGCCCTTAGACCTGTTTTGGAAATTGTACTTGCTTTATAGTGAAGATCATGAGATAAATATTTTGAGATGTTTGATGAAAGCATTAATGGAAATTGCTGTGTTTATTCCTTTAGACATCTTCAAAGTAAAGATGTTCATTATTTATGTTTTTCCCATAACATGTTCTTAACTTGACTTTTGTTCTGCCTACAAAAATACTAGATATTGAAATCTGGGAAAAGCTTGATAGATGCAGTAACAGCAAATAAAGCAGTGTGTCATCACATGGTATCCATGAGCCAAAAATACATCTAATTTAATTTCAGCTATGAAATATTGGTATCGCCTACACTGTGTTAGCAAATCAGTAATTATTTAACAAATGTTATGAGGAGAGAGGGGAAAAAAAGTGACAGCTATGCTGTTCCTACTTAAAAATGGATATTTACAATATTCATGGAATGCTAACAGCTAATTAAATCTTTAAAATTAATTTTAAAGCCCTCCAAACTTAAAGAAAAAGTTCCAAACTTGTTCATATTCTTGAAAGAAGCCTAGTGTGCTTACACACTGAAGGAAAATGAGGACCCACGCTTGAAAAGTCTGTAAGCACCTCGTCCCTATATGTTTCTTTACAACTCTCAGAGTAGTTTTCGAATATCTGGTGGTATGTTTTCAATAGTTACGGTGTCTGCATTGAATGCTGTCTTTTAGAATGATAAATTAAGGCAAGTCAGATGATTAGATCCCGTCAGCACATGAGTGCCTGTGTCATATTAGCACAATTGCAATACCCGAGCCAATAAACTTACTAGTGTACACAGGTGTTTCTAAAACCATGCTTATTTCAAGCACTGCTTAAGTGTTGTTTTCATACTTTTCCAAACATAGAGTAAATACAGCAAATTTTTTTGTTGTTTCTTTTGCTTCCAAACTTGTGTTTGGAAACAACTCTCACTTTTGAGAAGGATTTATTATTAATGGTGAGCTTTTCTCTTTTCTTCTCAAAATGTCACAATTGATCACATCCAGATTTATCTGCGTAGCTACTAGTGTGTGTTATTTACAGGGTTTCCTTTTTCTTTTACCTTCCTTTTTCTCTTTTTCATAAGCCACCCCTTAGCATCACGTAGGTCTTCATAATTAGACAATAGCACTCCTGGGAAGCAAGGCTGCTTGTTATAAAAACAGAACTGTGACATTTGTAGTTTTATTTACAATTCTTCAAGGATCCTGTGATGTCTGAAACAACAGTTTGGCCCATAGTATACATTACAACCATGCACACAGGTAATATGATGCAGAATAGCAAATGGTGAGTGAGAATGTGTCTCTTATGCTTGAATATCCCAGGGAAAAAATACTTCTAGCATGGCTGTGTGGAAGGGCTGAAAAGTAAAAGTGTTCGACCTGCATAGTGTCCCTGACAGAAGACAGGATAACAAGGAAATGTGGAATTAAATTGTAGAATAAAAGAAGTGGCAGTGGGGTTCCAGTAAGAGTCAGATTTGGCAAACCTGACCTAGATCACAGATACATGAACATGAGGAGAAGGGAAGAGTAAATCTCCCAGGGGAAAAAAGACTTTTGAACTTTGAGTGGAAACCATTCTAATTAAGGTACTTGGTCCATTTGAATTAAGATTCTGATCCTGACTACTCAGAACTCCTTGCCATTTTGTCAACTGTACAGCTCATAGGCTACTCTATTATCTAGGTGTGAGGAGCTTACACTTTGTAAATTGTAAATTATATAATGTAATCGTATTCCAGCTTCATTTACCCATATTATAGAGCTCCTCAGCTCTGCTGAGCATGTGAATTACAGGAATTCATTTTACTAAGATGGTATTCAATGTGCAGAAATAAAATAGTATAAAGCAGTTACTGTTGCTGTAGTCAGCAAAATGTATATTTTGTGAGTAGCAGCAGGTAGATGGATAATGGTTAGCAGAACTGCATCCTGTGGAGAAAGACACATTTTCTGGGTCACTAAATAGTCAGCTCACTCAGTACAAGTACAATAGTACTTGAATGTTAGAAGATTTATGGTGACAATGGATTGGGATACCAGTACACTAAATAAAAAGGACAGACTTCTCTAAACACAGTTCTTGGTAGTCAGGAAAGCTTTATTCTTCTGTTATGAGCTGAACAGATTCTGGTATGTTCACCCGCTGTTTGAATTCCAGCTTTTGCCTGAAGTTCATCTTTTCTTCAGTGAGCAGGCAATCTCGGAGAGCAGTCAGTGTGTCTGCCAGGCGGAGAGATGCTTCAAGGGCTGTCCCCTTGTGTCTTTCATTTCTTTCCCTTCAGTTACATAAATAATAACAATTTCATCCCTGTCGCTCCAGGATTATGTGAACCTGTGGACATAACTGGGGCTTCCTTGAGAGTCATTAAAAGCAACACTGGGCACTGAAAGCTTCAAGGCATTAATTTTTTCCATCTTTGGCTGTGATTGGGTCCCTTTAACTTCAAAGCAGTTGTAAGCCAAGTTGAAGTCCACAGAAGGAGTCTGACATATGGCTGCTTCTGCCCCATTGGAGCCCAGTTGGAGGGGTGGCATTGCGTTTCCACTTGTGCTCCTGTCTAACTCACCTGAGAGTTAGATGTGGAAGATTGGTGCTGTAGGCAGACGAGTGTCAGCCAATGGTGAATGCCAGTTCCAAAAATAACTGTCCACAGAGACTGGTGTGAGCCTTGCCATAAAGACTAAAGAGGAAAATCACATTATTTAAAGTGCAATTTCATCTACCGGAGGAGGGATTTTTTTCCTTTTCCATCAGATGAGGGTTTCATTTTCAAAGTGCTGTCTTACTCTGGAGGTTACTGCATAAAGAAAAAGGCTGAGTACTTCAAAGGAAAACCCACATACACAATTATGCTGACATCACTGTATGTTCTCTTTAGTATGCTTGTCTAGTGTCCTAATTCAAGTACAGTACCATGCTTACCTTACACAATATTCTAATATTTCAGCTTAAAATGCTGAGATTTTTATCTTCACTCTCAAAGTAGCATTGTTTATATAAAAGAAAATTAATATACTCAGTAAGAGAAAAATTTACCGGAATCAGAAGAAAAGTTTTGTAATTTCTCAAATTGAATATTTAGCAGAGCAATGAATTTTGAATTAATACCTGAGGGAAGGTAGTACTTAGATAATTTTGCCTTTGAAGATACTGTTTTACTCAGGTCTTTTAAAGTAAGCACATTGTACTTTTAAATATGCTTTATGATTTCAAATAATTTATCCTGCTTTTTGAGATTATTCTCAGATCTTAATTGTATACAACAAGAATGTAGTGTATGCACAAAAATGCAAAACACAGTAATACCTGGATAGTTTTTGATTAGCTAAATGGATCTGGGTGTGTGATTGCATTCCATATATAGAAGTTTTATGGTCGGTTTAAATTGAGGCTGCTGAGAAAGAAAAGCTTTCCACCTTTGTAGCTATACTTTAAATGACACGCAGGACTAGGGAGGTGTAGAGCTTTTATGAGTCTTCTGGCTGTGCTGATGTGAAACACTGCTGTGAGGATATAGTGTCCTTCACTGTTTTAGACCTTATAGTCCTGGATAAACTATGGTTGTTACATTTATTAAAAGTTAATTAAATTTATAGTGTTCCAAAATGCTAACCCACAGGGGGAAAGTATGGAGTATTTTATTTTTGTGACTTATTTTATTGTTTAGTGTTTTACTTGCATTAATTCCTTTAAATGATGAAAGTAGTAGTTTTGTTCATTTTCCAACTATTCCTCCAATTTCTCCACCACTGTCACACCGTTTCAAAGAGTTTGTACTGCAATAGCATCTTCTGGCATTTATTTCTCTAAACAGTAAACAAAAGAGACCTTTCAAAAATTCAAGAAATTTTGAGTAGTGCCTTTAATTAAGTATCACTGATCATTTCTGGCTAACAGGAGCCTTTGTTGAACTGCAGAAGACAGTTCTGCACGGTTCTGGTAGGGGTATAGAGGGCAAACTATTCCCTTTCATAAAATTCATAGAATGGTTTGGGGTGGAGGGGACTTTAAAGATCAGTTAATTCCAACCTCCCCACCATAGCAGGGACACCTTTAACTAGGCCAGGTTGCTCAAAGACCTATCCAACCTGGCCTTAAACACTTAGTGGAATGGGGCACCCACAGCCTCTCTGGTTAGCCTGTTCCAGTGTCTCACCAACCTCACAGTGAAGAACTTCCTCTGTACATCTAGCCTAAATCTACCCTCTTTCAGTTTGAAGCCATTACCCCTTGTCTATCAGGTTGCAGTGCTTTTGCTTCTCTTCTTCTCCCAGGTAATAGTAGAAGGTGTTCCTTCTTTGGCATTAATCCTTCATTAATGCTTAATTTTGTGTAAATCTTCAGGACTAATTCTTGGGCCTCCTGCTGCTCTACGTCTGTCTAGCTGTATTATACAATGCCAGAATATTTTAGGTATGAAAAGTCTGAACCCAACATGGGGCCCAAAAAGAAAAAATCTTTGTTCATGTCAAATTGTTAAAGGTTTATGTTTTATTAATTGGTCTGGGAAGCCAGTCAGTCACGCATATCATCTAGGTTTCCTTGTGATTGCTAGCAGCAGAGATGGTCAGTGCTGCCATGTAATTCATAAAAACCCTGCCAATGCCCCCTCTTAAAAAGATTTTCTACATTTATGTTGACCTTTACCTTGAAATAATGGAGAAAAATGGCTTTCTCCTTTTTCCCTGTATATGGGCACTTGTTTCTTTCAGTCTTTCAAGGCAAACATTAACAATGTTAGATGGTAAATATTTTGTGGTCTATTTCACTATGCAATCACAAACTTTTGTTTTTGGTGCTTCATTCTCTTTTGGTGAACAGCTAAGACAGATTTAAGTTAAAAAGAGAACTTTAAATGTAGTTGCCCTGCCTTTATTTGTTGTTTTAGTCTGCAACCTAATTTCACTCTTACAATCAATGTAAGGGCATAAGGAAAGGACACATTTGTAGCTGCCTGCATGTTCATTAATTCATAAACTAGTACCATTAATATTCTTAACAGTTCAAAACAAAAGCATAAATCATGCTCTCATGAAGTAAGGTATTGTGCTTCTAATAGTCCTCCTTTGAAGAACAATTTGGAAATCAAAATCCAATGCATGTGTTTTAGTGGTCAGAGCCAGGTAACTGAAGCTCAAGCCTTTGTGCAAATAGTTACCTCTCATAATCATAATCATAAAATCCAATTCATAACTTTATAGAAATTTTAAGACTTTTTCAATTATTATTTTTTTCTGTTTCATTTTCTGCTTCGGAAATACCATAACACAGTTGCCACACCTATAGTTTGGATCACCATAGAGCATGTGATACCTTTCTTTATGCTTGGGGAGTGCTCACAAAATGCTGATTTGCAAACAGGACATTTATTATGTGCATAGTCTTTGAACCTGGTCATTTTTAATTTTTTTTGTCTTCAAGTTCTCTGCAGATGGACAAAGCATGAGTAAAGGCAGAGTTTGATAAAGATCTTTAATTTACTAATTGTGGAATGGAATGATCTCTAATAACACGCATTCATTCTTTCATGACTGGTATTAACCAAATTAATTATGCAATAACAGCCCCACTGTAAAGCCATCTTGGAGATGTCGCATTGATATTTCTTTTTGGCGGCAAAAAAAATGAAACAAGGTCAACAATAGAATTGGTCAAATAAAAGCCTTTTAAGTTTTCTGACAACGCCAGAGAAGAACGATCCAACAGGTAATTGGTTTAAGACAAAATAAATTCATCATAATTAAAAAGTTAATCTCTAGAAAAATATTTAAAGTTCAGTTTTGAGCATTTTTTTTCTTCTGAAAACAAAACTGCATGTGACTTTAAACACAAATCAAAATGTATAATTGTAAATAACCCTCAAATTACAATTTCTTTCCCATTATTTTCTTTGTCAAAACAAAAAATTAGTTCATAAAAGATCAGTATAATTGAAAATGTTTTTTGATTAGAAGTCTGGCCAAAAAAAAAAAGTTCTGTTCCTTCATACGGGTAAATTTTCATCACTGCCAAGTACTGTCAGTTTTCTCCTGTTTATTCTGGGTAACTAACATGCATTAGTTAGCCTAAGGTAAATATGTGTTTTAGCTCCACTCAAAGGCTTGTGAAGGGAAATTTATTAGAAATTATTAGAAATTCTTTCTCAGGCTTTCATTATTTTTATTATTATTTCTTTAAAATAGTAGAAAAAAGATAATAATTATGACAGTTCAAAATTTAAGTATACATTAAGTTCTGGTAACTGATCTTAAAAAGGAAATAGCTGCTGTAGATTGATCAGATATATTGGGCTTCTATATGAAGACTATCTCTTTCACTTGACGAACAGGCACTTGAGGCGATGTGGGAGAAGCTGATACATTGCATAGAGAGTGCCAATAGGAATAAACAGCCTCTCAGAAGAATAGGGACAGCCAAAGAAGTATTCAGGAAGGAAAGCTGAAAAGTCCCAAAAGGAGTACTTTCACAGAATGGAAAATTTGTGGAGCTAATTATTCCTGGAATTTGTGAAGGAAAATTTATAACTAGGTTAAAGAATATAGCAGGAAGTGGAATGGAGAGGAAGCTTTTTGATGTCATCAAAATGATGTAACATCTAACTTCGAAAACTCATCAATTTCTAATTGATAAAAGTGTTTGTAGGGTAACATAGCAAGTCCTCTATGCTCACATGTGAGCTGTTCCTACTGCGCACCAACAGAAACATAGCATCTCAATGGTCACTTGGTTTCACCAGACAGTGGATCTACTGTGACAGTACTCAGGAGTATTTTGATTTGACTTTTCCTGTTTGTTTTTCAGATGTGCTCATAGTGATATCTTCTATAAACTAAAGCCCCAACTGTATTTCAATGCGAAGAGTTATATTCACTGAAAAAGTGGTATTGATAGTTAAATAAGTTATACAGGTTAGAAATAAAGACAGAACTGATTTTACATTTTTAAGTTACTGTTTAAATGTAAAACATAGATGTTTGCCATGTAGACAATTATTTTTCTAACTCCACTAAAAGAATATGGCATTGAGGGCACCCTCAGCAAGTTTGCTGATGATACCAAGCTGGGGGGTGCAGTTGATATGCCTGAGGGACGGGATGCCATCCAGAGGAACCTGGACAGGCTGGAAAGGTGGGCCCAGATGAACCTTATGAGGTTCAACAAGGCCGAGTGCAGGGTCCTGCACCTGGGCCAGGACAAGCAGCATTATCAGTATAGGCTGGGAGAGGACATACTGGAGAGCAGCCCTGTGGAAAGGGACTTGGGAGTGCTGGTGGATGAAAAACTGGATATGAGCCACCAGTGTGCAAAGGCAGCCCAGAAG
>VZZY01008709.1:0-19897 GCA_013400335.1 Eurystomus gularis | reverse complement strand
AAAAAATTTTAAAATGCTGTATGTATGACAAAAGATATGGCAAATTTTCACAAGATCCTATCTGTATAGCAATAAGGATTACAAGATTGTCCTGATGTAAGCAAGTAAGAGTTAAGATTTCCAAATTTCTAAGCAGTATTCTTAAATAGCTAAAAGCAATTGTATTATTTAGAAATATATAAATGCTATAAATTTGAGGAACATGCCACCAATCCAGATACAAGTGTTCCATTTCAATCTTAGCAAAGCAGGTTACAACAGAAATGCCATCTCCTGAGAGCGTTCCATTACCCCTTCAATTCTTTGAATGGTTTATTTTCTGTTCCTATGGTTATGACACGAAGATTAATAAAAGCACTCTGACTACAATCATAGTGTCTTTTTCTAACATAAGCAATGCTATGAAGTCTAAACCCTCCAAAATCCTCTCAAGGAATAGAAATAGATTTAGAAGAGTAATATATACTTTAAAAGTTTAATTTTTACAGTGGAATGTTTTATTCTATTAAATAACCAGTTTAGAATGGTTTGTTCAAAACATGTTTAGCTGTCAGAATACCCACAAGATAAGTAATATCCTTTTTTTTTTCCAGTAGCACAAATGGAAGCATAGAACTTTAACAACTAGATGTAAGTATCCCAGTAATGAAGAAGCCTTATGAAAGGGACTCCCTCCCTCCCTCAACCCCCTGCTATTTTGATTAGTATTGTTTGACTTATATTTCAACTCTTGCCAGTTGCACTTTTTTGAATTGTGTTGATGCAAAAAATCAGCAGTCATAGGGCATAGTTTGTGTATATAGATAGAGGTGTATAGGACCTGCAAAATGCTGAAGTGAGAAATTACACAATTTAAAATGTTTTGGCTCCGTTTAAATGCTAAAAGACAAACTGTTGTTAAATTCCAACGTGAGCTCCTTGCTTTGGGCTTCCAGTATCTCTTCAGCTTTTTATTGTGTCATTTTAACAATGCCAGGATAGTGAAAGCAGTACAAATGCCTAAAATCAACATAGTAACCTGTGGAGTAGGAGGGAAATTATATTAATGCAGGTCATCTTTCTACATACAGATGTAAGCATAAGAGCTGGGTGACTGAAATGTACTCTATTTACTGTAGTTTTATTTTAATCTTCTGGGAATTCATTAGCATCCCTCTCAAAAGCTTGTGTTCAAATTCTGCCTATAAAAGAACAAATAAGATAGATAACAGAAATTATTTAATAGAAGACATTTTCCCAGGTTATGCAAATGTAGCTAAGGAAATATTGCATTATTCTGCGCTCACATGTTTTGTTGTATTAGAGGAAAGTTGCACAAAATAATATTAATTTCCCTCTTGAAAAGTCATTTCTTATGAGGATGAGCGTATCTCATAGACAGGTGAATAATGAATGCAAATTACTAATATTGTACAAGTCCCTCATCACAGATTATAGCGAACAGGAAGGAAGAAAACTATTGTGGAGTTGTTTTAGGAATAGATTAGGTGAACTGAATTTTTTTGTTTACTGGTAAATCCTATTTTAGTAAGACAATGAGGGTGGCTGTTGTTAATAAAGAAAACAACGGCAAACAATACAGATCTCAAATCTTCCCTGAGTAAGGTGGTCCTACTTTCCTAAATTTTCAGTGTTTTCAGCAAACCATCAAGAACTGTGGCTGCTCAGGGATATGTGTTCTGAATGCTGGGTAGAAAATCTATAAAGAATGCTGGAAATGCTTTTTCAACTGAGAAATACTGTTTTCACTCATCCCTAATCGCTTTTTGAAAGTTTGACTTTTAAAGCTGAAATTTGCTGCGGCTTGTTTGTCACATATATTGTTCATGTATATATGAACATTTATCTGCATTCAAAGGGAAGAATTCAGGTAGAGTGGATCTCTGTCTACTAACAGACCACCGCTGAAAATTTTATTTTCTTTGGAGTGTAATATGAAGAGAATTGACAGTTTCATCCTGGTGCTTCTAGAAGGTTTGCTTTCTCTTACTGTTTGTGTTGGTCTGCAATATTGGTCTGCAGATGTTAACATTTCTGGTGTAGGAATTTCTGGTGGGATGTGCTTACCTAAAATAAGAGAGCTCATGGAAGGCTTAATACTTCATGTTTGTAAAGCTCATGAAGTGTAGGGCCCCCCGAAAATTATTGGGTCTGTTCTGAAATCTAACGTCTGCTTTATTCATTGCTACAGCATAAACCAAAATTCTGTAAGTTACAGATGGTCACCAAATTGACAATGCATTTACTGAAGCATAAATTTCCAACCCACTGAAACTCTGCTTTCCATGTGCTCAGGAGACTCCTGGAATAACACAAAGTGACAATATGCACGGGTATGCAAGCAAACATATGATGCATACAGCATATGTTATACCTTAGCTTCGTATGAACTGAAGGGAATTGATAGAAATAAAATAATACTCTTAGCAAAGGATCTCTTTATACAATCAAAACTCTTTCTCAGTTCCAATAGGATGGCCTAGAGATGCAGCTGTCCTTGGGTACGATACTCTGGTTTATGTGACACGTGCCATACCGCTAGTGACTATAGTCAAAACTAAGACCAGGACCTTCCTTTGTGATTATAACTACTACAGACCTGTTCTAAATAATGAAATTCTAGGCTTCTGATATGTTGCTTTAAACTTTGCAGCTGTCTACTTGCTCTCCAAACATAAATTCATGTTTACAAACATAGTGCATATGGGACTTAAGGATTCACATTGGACCGTAAATGGAAACATATGGTTCCTGAGGCCAGTGCATGTAAGAGAATGTTTTACTTCATGATGTCAAAATAGTGTGCAAGTCCATTCATGTAATCAACATATAAACCTAGGATATGAGAAATACTCCCACTATCCTATATTTATATAAATACATGTACACATACCAACTGTGCTCCTTTAATATTAATGTGAACATGTGTTTCCAAGTTCTACATGCAACTATTTATATTTCTTATTCTTCTGGAGCATGGTTTAGAAATTTGGACTCTGAAAATCGGGCACTTAACCATCTGGTTTTAATTGTCTTGCTTTTTAATAGATATTTCTGGGTTATTTTTCCAGCGGTTATCTTCTCACATGCATTCTTCGCTGTCAAGGCTGAGGTATAAGGATAGAAAGCAAATAAATAAGGAATAAATAAGCCCTCCCCCTCCTGCCCCCAAAATGCATTGGCTTTCTGATATGTCCTATTTCATCTTTTCCAGACCTGTTCTTGTGACTGAGATACCCCAAGGTATCTAATAAGGCACTGAATGCCTTCATTTGTGGGTCAGTAATACTTATGAAGTAGCAGATTGTTTGGCTTACTAATTGCAGTTGATTCATAGAGTGCTGCAGTTGTTGTTACTCTTACCCCTGGATACACACATCTGAGCTTCTAATTTTGGCACCCAGAAGAAAGTCTAAGCAGATCAAAACCAAAAAAAAGAAGAGACAGAAACAAATAGAATACAGGAAAATCAGGAAAAGTTGCCCAGTACTGTAACTTATGATAAACTGTGGTACTTTAGAGTGAGAAACTAACTGAAAGGTCATTTCTTTTCTAGAACTGAGGAGAAACCTTATAAATCTGAGTGTATCTTTCCATTGTCTCTAACTACATAGGCCAAAATCACTGAACAATTTCTGAAACTGTTCAGAAAAGTAGCTTTTGGGAAACTACATTTTAGTTTAGAAACACAGCATTGTTAGAAAAAGTGTTATCCTTTTGCTTTCCTTGGAAGATCAGCAGTAATAGCTCTCACCCAAGATCTAAGAGACTTAAGTTCAGTTCTTAGGAGGCTAGAGAGTCATTGTCTATCAAAATCCTTGTCCAAATCCCCTCTCTGAACCAGGCAGAGAGCCGGTTTTTATATGTATATTCCATTGCCCAGTTAAAGTTGTAAGTAATTTCAAATTGATTTTTCTGAATTTTTATAGCTGGAGCCAGCAAATGTATCTGTATAAAATATTTATATAATCTCCAAGCCAGACAGGGAATAAGTGACTAGCTTGGTAATTCACCTGGGAAAATGGGGCACGTAGCTATCAGTCTCTTCTCCAAATCTTGAAGATTTATGCAGGGTGGAATAACTCCATATAAGATAATATGAAAATCATGCCTCAATAGTCCACCTAGGGCACTTTCTCCAGAAATAGTAAATGTGAACTTGGATCTGAGCAGGCAGAGTTCTGCACTGAGGCTGTGTCTCTTACTGTCTGGGAAATAGCTCAGATTCAAATTTTGAAAAGAACGACCTCAAGCTCACCTCTTTTTAGGACACCAGATGAAGACTGCAAATTCTGAGGGGTAGTGTCATGACTGTCATGAACCTATGTTCTTTTTCTCCAGTGATTTAGCAAAATCTTCTAGTAAGGGGATGAAGGAAGAATGGAGCTTATTTCTTTTGTTCAGCAATAGTGTGACGGTGAAGCCAGTTGAACTCTCTGCATCTTTCTCATGCCCATTTCTAATTAACATTTAGAACAGAGAAAAGGAGAGAAAACCAAACAATTACGGGAATTTTCTGACTCTAATAACTGTTTTTCGAACTATGGTACAATTGTTTCTTAATAATGAGTAAGTGGCAATGACAAGATACACCTTGTGCTGGAATTGACATGATAGAACTTTAATACTTCACAGTCAAGGAAAAGGCAAATGTTCAGTCTCTCGGGAATTGCCACTCTTGGATCATCTGGCAGAAAGCGCTATATGAGAAGCACAGCTGGGTCTCCTCCTCTCAGGAGAATCAGATGAAATACCCTGGTGTCAGACTCAGCTGGCTGAAAAAAAATGCATGCCCAGAGTTGTCTCCCAGTTGCCTGCAAAATGCTTTTTTAATCTATCTTGCACTAACTGGAATTAGCTCAACATTTCAGACTGTTTAATAAGTATTTCAAATAACATTCAAAACACATGTTAGTCCCAAGGAAATACATAGATGTCATGAAAGCTACTATTGGAAATATCAGACTCTTAAAGACAAAAAATGCTAATTATTTTGTAAAGAACACTATGACAAACTACAGTAATTATCATAATTTCTATTTTATTGTTGTAGCAACAAACATTTTAAGCTCCCATTGCTATGCAGTGATATAGAAATTAAAATACTTACTAAAAATAAATATTAGTATTTTGGTTTTAAAATTAAAAAGGGAATAGCTTGTCCTGTTTGACTACTAGACGTGCTTCCTTAGTCCCCTGTCTTGCAAATACATGTACAAGTTTTAACTTGATGCCGGTGATTGGTACCACTGAAAGCTAGGAAAAAGTCTAGCTCAAAAAGTCCTAGATAAGCCTATGGAGAACTCATCTAATGTATCTTCTTCTTTTTTTTTCTTTCTTTTTTTTTTTTTTTTTAATTGATTAAGTTGACCTATTCTTCTAAAATGTTCTGACTCACTTCTGATAGTTTTGTGATAGTACAACACTAGCAGTGTTTCATTTCATAGTTGTCTTGACTGGTAGACGTGCAACTTTCATAGGTGGTGAGAAATGCATCTAAAAAAAAATCTGATTGATAATTGTTGGGGGTGTTAATCCAGTTAGTTCTCTGATGTAGAGATCATATTGGCCATGCTTCATAAAGTAATAATGTACATTACATAATGTAATTCATACAACTGTCCTGTAAACTCTTGCAGAATGGTGAAAAGCCTAAGTGCAGGAAATGGGAAGTATACCAACTGGGAAATAGGAAAAAAAATACAATTCAAATAGCTATATGTCTTTCTAGAAACTCACAAATTGAAGAAGAATAAAGAGATACTTCTTGCCACGTGGTGAAGACATCATTAAGGATTAGATAAAGGAAGTCAGCCACGTAGAGTAAGGGAGGCTAATATTTGTGTCTTAGAAGTATGAAGAGGAAAACATGACTTACACTTAGTCAAGAGCAATTTCTTTTCAGGGAAAAACTTAATATAGCTAAAAATACATACTTGGATGACTGTAAAACCTCAAGGCCTCAGACTGTCACTCTTCTGATAGCTTTATTTGGATTTCAATAAACCACCAATATCTAGTGTCTACAGGATTTTAAGTTATTTGTTAGAACCAAAATGACCTGAAGCTTTCTGAATTTCTCTCAGTGGTCCCGTGGACTTCCAGATCAGCTGAAAGATATTGATAATCGTTAAACTGGATTGACAGGCGTTGTTGTAAGACAGTGGGAGAATTTTGCACTTTGGATCATGAAGACATACTCAAGACTTGAGACCAGATTTGCAGACCAGGTAAATCTCATTAATTAAGAAAGAGCAAGTTGAAATGTAGTAGCAGTACCATGACGGTTTCCACTTATCTGTTGCCAGAGTAGGTCATTAATACATGTGTCAGCCATGGCATAAAAATAAGTACCTAACTTTTCCCCGTTTGAGCCTAGTGCCACTGAGACACACAGATAGGCCTGTAGAACAAATAGATTTTTATTTTTTTTTAAACTGAATTTTCAATTTTGAAATTTTAAGTATTAACTCCAGAAAGTTATATCAGGATTAGGTGAAACAACCTGGGATAGAGATAGGAGTTCACCATCATCATCTTCCACCTGCTCAGTGCTCTGCAACATGGTCAGTTGAAGAGTGTCTAGATGACTTGTTTTTTTAGAATGGGTTTTCAGATGCAGGTGCCAGTATGTGACTCTTCATCTCTCTGTGTTCATAGTGTATTACTGAAGCTGGCTAAATGTTTCCAAATGGGTTTGTGGCTTTTTTACTAAGAGCTTAGCATACTGAAAATGGCAGAACCTATGAGGAAATTGGCAACTTCAGTTAATACTTTCTAAACATATTTTGGGGGCAAATTTTAGTCGCTTACTGTTGAAATCTGTTTATTGTTTGAAATGGCAGATTGAAATCAATAGTGTCAACTTCTTATTCTGTAAAGCTTTGTAAATATGCACTGAAATCTAGTATGCGTTTAGGAAATGTATCAGGGAAATTCATGCCGATCTTTGTATTGAAGCTTCTTCTGAAATTTCTATGCTCAGAGCACAGGTTCTGTACTGAATTTCAGCATTAGAAAAACACAAAGCCAGAAAAAAAGTGGAAACTGCAATGTGGCTGACCTCAGGCTCTAGAATTCTTTCAAAAATTAATTGTTACATTCCAAAAGAGTAGCTACTATCTATTGTGATTTAGTGAGCAAGTGCAAGAGCACTTGAGTTGCATTATGAGGTGATGGTAGATGAGGAAACCAGGATACTGTGCTTGATAATGTTTTCATTCTGCATATTAAATGTACACAGATTCCTTTAAAAGTCTTAAATCCTCATCTGTGCTTCCCTGTATCATGCCGTTGTGTTGAATATGTCTCAAACTAGATTGCACAACTGAAAATAAATGGTAAGGATTTATAGATGGAAAGGAGCAAAAAAGGCAGCTACCTTTTTTAAGCAATAGTTTTTGTCTGACTATAGTTAACATCCTTTTGGCTTGTAATGAATATTTTCTGCCAATTAGTTTCCTGCATGAACTTCAGGCTTTGATTTTGACTGGAAAACTTTAGCACTCCTATACTCGAGAGTTTTCTTCTGTTGATAAATGCAACAGGAGTGTGAAAGTTTAAGAAGCTATCAGTTCCCATGCTTCACAGAGGAAAGGAATTAATATTCTGACTGGATTTTTCCCTTACATCTTATTCCAAAATAGTCAAAGTGTTCTGAAGAATTCAGTTATGTGAAATTGTACTTGTTGAATTTCCGGATTTACAAAATTATTATTTTTGTATTATTTGATATTAGTCTGAAATCAAACATTTTCAGAACTGTCATGAAATATGCAATCATAACCATAAGACTCTATTGGTTATTTATGTATTAAACATAAAACTTACCAACTACTGAGTAATAAAATATGTGCAAAAATGCCTCTCTTGACTGTTGGTCATGGTCAACACCCCGCTGCATTATTTCCTAAGGCAGTGACTGATTTCAGTCGATAGGTACTTCTCAGGACAGTACATGGTGATAGTGAAGAAAGTGCGTGCTTTGTTTTGTATTTTTGCCTTTTATTGACATTTTTTGTTATCTCCACAAAAAGCAATCTTTTGGGTTTTTTAAGAAACTAAATTCATCTTTTTTTCATCTTTTGCTGAATTCTTTTTTGTTTGCCTCAGAAAAGCCATTCCGTTTTTCATTGAAGCCTGAAGCATACCTTTTCTTTTACTTACCTCAGTCATATGATGAAGTTGTGAAGGATTTTATCCTGTAGACCACTTCTTTGGTATTATCTAGCAAAGCAGAAATTAGAATAGACTCTCTCATTGAATTTAACTGGTATTTTACAATATGAAAACTGGAGGTATTTTACATTATGGAAACATGAACACTTTGAATCAAACTCATAATGAAAATATATCAGGCATGAACTAGGCTTTTCAAACCCTCCCAAGGCCTTTAAGAAAATATGTAAATTATCTTTGTCCTAAACTGAACTTTCTTACACTAATGTGCTTTTTTCTCTGAGAACTCCAGTTTTATGGAACCTGTCTAGGTGTAGCCTTTTATTGAAATGGAGTAATACTGGGAGATACCTAGGAATATATACATCTCACTGTAGTCACATCAGCTGTAATAGATGGGAATATATTTCAATGTTTTCTACATTAACAAACACAAGCTTATTGGTGAGAATATATGGTTAAACATCCTGACATTCACTCTGGAAATATTTGTCTAGTGTATTCATTCTCAGAGAATATTTTTATCACTTTAAAACAGACCATTGGAGATTCAGCTGTGTTTACTTAGGCTGGTTTCAGGATTACTGTATCAGTTTATATGCCATTTTATTTCATGATGAAACTGTTGTATTAAATCTTCAAAGTCCCCTTTCCTCCCCAGCTCCTTCCCTTTCAAGTGTTATTTTTTTGTAGTATTGCTACAAAACGGTAACAAAGCCAGCGCTTCTTGATGCTTCCTTATACCGAAAGTAGTTGCATTGCTGTAGGTGTTTAGGTGAGTCCATCCTAATGTTATTTCAGACTAAAACACCAGTGAACTGCTGTAGGGGAGAGGTAGATCTATACTTTCTTGAAAAGCAGTTAAAAACTGTGGAGTGTTTTGTGTGTATGTAAGTTGTCAGATTGTTCTGAAGACTAAATGCTCCCCCTAATACAAGTCTCAAAGCTTCTGGTCTCAGCAAAGCACTGCCTGTTATGGAATCACCTGATTCCTCCTGGGCAGGGGAAATGGTTTCTCCATCATTCCAATCACATGGCAGCACATACATGGCCTTGTCTGAAGGACTGGCAGGGAAAAAAGATGATGGCTCATGTAAATTCCTTTGATGGGCTGTGCCCAGCCTGCTTGTTGCAAATTGACTCAATTTCAGCTAAGCACACAAGTTTCCCAACATTGTGATTAAGACAATTATTGGTATTTATGAAAATCACAGTGTTTTCAGAAGTTGTTTGATGCACATGATCCAGCTCCTTTAGCTCCATATTGGGAAACTCACCTACTATCAAAGCTCTTTAGGAAGCAAACGAGTTTCCTCCCTGAGCATAATGCTGGGTTCTGTCTGTGGATTGCCTTGGCTGTGTTCCAGTTCATTCGTCTCTTCTCATTCACAGGGACTTCTTTGCAGTCTCTGTTCAATGGTTTCTCTCTGAAATGAATGAAAATTTTACCAAATATTCACCTTTATCAAATGTAACTGAAGCAGCCAAAATCTGTACCTGTTTACATATTTCAGCCTTGTTATTCTAAGGAAATTTGGTTTGATTCTATTTGTACGTGTGTGCTTGTTTCTGCAGCCACCTCTTACATCTTAGTCCACAGATGAATATCACAACGGTGTCTACAGTCTTAAGTACATTAGATTCCTAGACATTGAGTAGAAACTCGCGGTTAGGTAGAGAAGAGAGATCCTGTTAGTCATGTAGGTTACAGAAAGTCTGTGGAATCAGCTCAGTTTGTATAGCACCAGAGAATCTGCATGGGAGAGGGCTGCTAGGAACCAGCAGTGCTCCAACTCCTGTACCGCTATGCTGCAACAGTGCTGAAAAGCTTTATTTAGAACTTACCAGAGATCAAATCTTATCACAAGACAGGAATCTATGTGAAAACAAGCTTCCTGTGGGTCCACAGCTTGTAAAACAACCTGCCATTTAGCTTTGTTTGGCTTACATAATGCAATTTATATCTAAAGCAATCAAAACACGCTTAGAGTCATTATTAGTTTTATTGCTTTCCTTGTACTCGATTTTCAAATTGGCAGAATGGTATCTTTTGTTCTGTAATAAATTAATTGTGTTTGAAACTTCCATCATTGAGAGATAGATTTCTTTGTTTAAATATAAATATGAAGATGCTGATTTATTTGGATTCTTGAATGCTGATTGTATGATAATAGTGTCTTCTTGTGAATAAATGAATTTTTTTTTTGCATTATCTGAATCTCATTTCCCTTAAAGCCTGTCTGAAAATCAGGCTGATTTATTTACATGTATAGGTGAATACCTAATGCAGAATGATCTATTTTTAGTCTGCAGAAATACTCTTTTCAAATTTCTCCTGTATTTTTTTATTATTGGTAATGCTGGTTAGAGCATTACTAACGGAGCTGTAGGAAGTAACGTTCTTCCAAAACAGTCACTCATGCAGGTTATTCTACTGTAATTCTACAGTAATCAATTCTAAAGTGTTAATATTTTATAAAAAAACAGGAAAGGACTAGAAATGAGGATTAGGCCTGCATTGTACAACATACTGTATAAAACATGTTTGAAGATTCTGCCTGTCCAAGATGTTTTTTAAATAATCACTAGCCTCTGCAGGTGTTATCTGTTGGTTGCATGCAAGTTATGGATTATGTTGCATGAATTCTCCCATCATTGTCACATGCAGAATCTTATAATGGGAAAAAGGAAACACACTTTATATGCAAAGCCAAGATTTTATTATTAGCTTAGTCTTAACGCTCTAAAAATATCATTAGTTGAGTTATGATATTAGTTGTTCAAATTATATACAGTTAAAATTAATACACATGAACAGTCCAATACCTAGCACTTTAGGTCTTAAGGCCAATGGCTTTGCTTATGGGCACAGAGTATAGAAAATCATTAGCATCCTGTGACCTTTGCTGGGAGAGCTATGATGTTGATGCTATTTTCCTTCTTACTGTAGGTTCTGCATGGGGTCATCTTACTATAGTTACTAATATGCCCTGTATCTTGTTATTTCTGCGTTGGTATGGAATTCAACTTCACATCCGAATTTAACACATATGGCGTGTTTGCGTATATTGAATAGTTGCTTTTTTCCTCTTTCTTATTCCTAAAAGTGGCTTTGTCCAGTTGCAGTTTTTGATGATCCTTAATTGACCATTGAGTCAGTTGTGTTGCTTATAGCTGTGAAGTCTTTGGAATCATCATGTGATTGTACTTTCAAGGCTACTGCTGTCATCTCATGTCTGTTCTCCTGTTCCTGGTATTTTGTTCTAGGGTTGTAGATGGTTTAGTCTGCACAGAAATATACATATAGGTGATGATAAGCATTAAAACATGCAATAAGATAGATAAAACAAAAGCTAAAACAAAATAGACAAAAGTTGGGTTTTTTTCCATAGCTGTTTTTCCACAGATAAACGTGCTAAAACAAGTCTCCATGCAGTTCCAGACAACTCTAGAAAAAGTCTGACAAGTCCCAGGGTCTGAGTTGTTAGTTTAACACAGAGCTAGTGCCATGTCACAAGGAATAGCAATACCATACTCACTGGGTTACAAGGCTATGCTGGCAAGATTTAACCCAGAAACATAAAGCAACCATTGTAAGCGTCACATGCGTTTTTAAATTTTTGCTCATTTTTTGTCTGGATAATCTGAATGCAAACTCTGGTATACCACTTATTTAGTATTGATATGTTTTGACCAGAGAAATGAATGAACATTTTTCCAATTGGAGTGTAAGTAAAAATGAGTGGTGATTTTATTATGGTATATCAGCAATGTTGATCATGTAATTTGCTACTTCATGCTATTCAGCCTCAAAAGATTGTATAAGAAGTGGAAATGCAATTATTATTAATATATATACTTCATCATATGAAGTGAAATCCATAGCATTTAACATCATTTCGAGGTCAAAAGAAACCATACAATCGTTTGACTGGTGGCAAGTGTATTCCAAGCTCAATGTCTCTGGTATCAGTAGAATGTTTGAAAAAAGAAGAACATGTGTTGGCATGGCAACACTTCTTAACTCATATTTGTCAAGGCTGCTGTAATTACTTAGCAGAAGACATAGGTCGCAGGAAGAATGTTATCAGAAGCAAAATTGTTCCATCTTCTTCTCAACTTCCAGGCCAAAGGTTTCTAGATAAATCAGGAAATGCAGTTTAACTGGAGGAACTCGTTCTCTCTTGCCTTGGCCTCAGCAAAATCTCTTGTCCGTGCACGTTTGTTCTCATGTGTTCTGTATATGAACTGCAGATTATTTTAGTGAAAGTATCTTTCTCTTGTTTATGTATGTGATAAAATGCCTGGATAGGAAAGAACAGATTGTTTGCTTCTTTGAGGTATTGTTCTTGAATGCATGTTTCAGAAGTCATTACTCAGTATCAGATCGACACCATGTGACTGTAGGTATTAGAATACAAATCACTGTATCAAACAATGTTTTTTAGGAGACATCATTAGAGTGCTGTGTACAGTGTACTGTACTTAACTGTATTTATAAAGTAAGATCAAAGGAATACTTGTTCCTTTTGGGGGCTGAATGGATTTGATGTGGTAAAACTGGAAGGCTAGTAGAACATGGTTGCTGCTGGATTGCTGCAAGGCTTGTGTCAGATTGTGATTTAATGCATCTTAAAACCCTGAGCTGGGGTCTCCCATCATCACTATTACATCTAAAGATAATTCTTGCCAGCACAGGTTTTTGAGTTTTTTGATCAAAGTCAGAATTACCTGTTACCACTCAAGACTGTTCATTTCATGTAAAGGTTGAGAATTTTCTCTCACAGTTGCCATGCCTTTAAATAGGAGAATTCAATCGCTGCTAATAATCTTCCTGCATCTTCGAATTCATTTAACTTGCTTACAAATATGGAGCAGTAAAGCTTCCCAGATTAAACAGTGATAATTAATTTCATAACTAAAAGGCTAAAGAATGGTTACAAAACAAAATATTTATTGGCATTTCTCCTCTCTGTCTTGAAACCTGAAATATTTTGCATGCCTAGCTAAAAAATACAGACTTTGAACCAAAGGTCACTTACTGCATGTCCATCTCTGTGCCACGAGACATAGGGTGATTATTTGCCTTCTAAGGGGTGCTATGAAGAGTATCTATTGGAAAAAGATTCCACTACAGCTTACGACCTACTTCTTTGTTTTGGCCATTGGCTGTACCTTCTAGTGCTACAAGCCCTTTCAGTTCTCACTTCAAGAAATACTGGGCTGCATCTGTATTTGGAGAAGAGGCAAAAAATCATTAGTGATTTCGGAAATTGTGTCCTTTTGCCATTTGCCATTCCCAACCGTGATTAAGAATGATGAGGGTGTTATTTTCTTTAGCTGGTGTATCCAGGCCATATTAAAAACTGTTTTTCTTTTGTTGGAGGGAGTGATATTACAGCCTGTGCTGTATAATAATTACTGCATTACTGTGAAGTCTGTTTAAATAACAGTTGAAGCTTAAAATTAATATAATTTTTTCTTTACTTTCCTGAAGTTGTGTATGAAATGTTGTAAAATCTCCCATATAGAATTTCACATGTGGGTTATAACATCCACTGTTTCTGATAAATGTCTTGTAAATCAGAGACATTATGGATTTTAATGGTATTTAAGCTTTATTTCTATTTTCTTCTTGGATTTATAATATGCTTCTTCTATCGATCTGTACCATTAATGCACATCTACGCTAAATTTATTTTCTGAGATTGATCGTGCTAAGTGTGGTTTGTTGGCTTTAACCTGAGCGTGCATAAGGAGAAGTGTCTTTGAGCAGAAGGAACTGCTATTGGGGACACAGAGGTCTTTTCAAGGAAAAAGTCTAGGGAATGTATTACAGATTTTACATATAATGTTGAGTTATCAATAAAGATAAAGCCTAGAGGGAAAATTTTGCTTTGCTTTACAGGAATACAGGTTCTCAATTGGTATAAATAGGCCTAACTCCTTCAGTTTCAATGGACTTACATCATAGTGTCAAAGTGTACAGTTTCTTCTTGGTGGAAATTATATCACTTTGGTCAGCAGCCTTTCGGTTAAATAATTCAGTAATTTATCTGAGTAGCATTCGAGAAATAAAATTGTAGAAATGTTCTTGTTGGGGCACAGGAACAGAATAGCAAGGCTGTCTGAGTTCACACCTTGCTGAGGATACTAATTGAAATTGAAAAATCAAAACAGTTTTAAAAAAAGCAAAAGCAATTAGTGAAAGAATGTAACATTAGTGAAGTTTACCACTTGGAAAGGTTCTTATTTGTTCCCCAGAAATCTTTATAAATTGCATTTCAATGGAAGTTCTTATTTTGTAGTTGACTCATAGAGTTATCTGTTAGTGTAATATTTCACTTTATTGAATTTGCTTATAATACAGTACCACAGATATCAGTGTTGTGTGTTCTGTGGTCAGACCCATGTATTGCAAATACAGACTGTGAAAGCTGCAGGTAATGGCTGCAGTCTGTAGGACAGCTTGCTGAAAGCAGCTCTTTCATATCTTGTGCAGTTCTCCACGCATACTGTTCTATAAGGGACAGAACCTTTAAAGGACACTATTTTTCTTATTGATACTGTTTTATCAGCTCCTACCTGAACTCCACACAAGGACTCCATTCTACCCACATGAAAATCAAAGACCTTGAAAAGCTGATGAGACAAATAGGGAAAAAATATCCACTGCAGTGCATTGGGAAAAAAAATTTTTAAAAAGCTATCTTAAAACTCTCAGCTCAAAAGCAGTAACGTCACCTATCTAGTGCATTGCACTACTGTCTATTGCCTTGAGATTCTCAGGGCAAAACCTGAGAATCTGAAAAAACCTAGGCTTCTGGAGTTCTGTGTTTTCTCTGTTGTTCTAAAGCGTTTTGCTGTTTTGAGTATTTATGGCTTGATGTCTCTTTGGCTGTCACCATTAACAAGACTAGTGGCTTATTGCTATTGATATAACAATTTTATTTTCACAATGGGATAAATTAAACTGAAAGAAATTCAAGACTAGGCTGAATGAATGTTCTGTACTGAAAGATCCCAGTTATCCCATAAGACGATGGATGTCTCTTAACTCTGAGGATCTAGCTGACCTTTGACTGGACTCTTTTCAGAGGCTACACACATCACTATCTTTTGTGTGAAGGACAATGAATTGTTTCCTGCTAGAAGAGTCTTTTTATGAAAGATGTAATCACTAATAGCTTACTGGAACTCTCCTGTGTAACTCTTCTTGAGGATGAACGTCTTATTTCAGAAGACCAAGGCACCTGTAACTTCTGCTTTGCATTTATATTAAGAAAAACAGGCTACTTCCTCTGTTGGTGTCAAACATTTAAAGTTCCATTGACTGAAGTGAGCTACATTGACTCGAAGCAGTTGAAAATCCCCTAAATTTTTTACTTATTTCTGATGGTGTTGAATTTACAGGTTAAGAAACCAACCTCCTCTTCCTGGCTCAAGACTCCCACTGAGCTCTACATAGTTTCTAGTTGAAATTCCCAATGGAAGGCAATAAGAATACAGCATTTAGACTATACCTTGGGATTTCAGATATCCAAGTCTTGGTAGCAAAGAACTAAATATAGAGTTCATAGGATACAGGGTTTAAATTCCCCCACTGTTACTTTTTTTGTCTAAATGTATCTTACACTTGCCCTATGTCAGTGAGAGGAAGAGAGTGGCCACTCTCGGGAGGTGGGAAGTAAAGGTTTGGACATTTTTCAGTAAAGCAGAGCTCAAAATTAGGCCTTCGAGTCTTTAAAACTGTCTCTAACCCCTGTAACTACACTGCTGCTACTACAGCCATTTTCCCTTGTCTTTTCTTGAACCTGTGTCCAGAGTTGTGCTCTGTCTTTAAAGAGCTTCTGAGTAGAATTCTGCAGTCCTAACAGATGCCCAGGGGCAGGATCTCAGACTTTTCCTCTCCTCAGGGCTGACCCAATGGGTAGGTCTAGACAGTACCATACTGTGGGGTTTTTAAAATCCTACTCTGAGGTGTTGTCTGTGCCCTGTTAAGGGAATGTACATGTTTCAGCCAGTGTTCAGGACTCTGCTCCAAAGAGTAGGCGTTCCACTGAAAATCTGTCATGTGATGTACTGGATAATTTTAGAGCTTGTGCCCTTTATCTGATCTGCCACGTGACATTGCTGTGCCTTTGTTGTAAAATAGAGTCAATATTTTCCAACTCAACATTAAATATTATGATGTGTCTGGATATTGTGATAATCCAGATATCAAGTCTTTCTTTATAAGTATGTTGGGATGAACTCAACTAAACTTCTATTCACCATTCTGATCATGAGCTTTTAAAAGAAATAACTTCAAGCTAGAATAGGAGTAGTGAAGAAAAGCTACTAGTATGATTAGAAGATGAGATGTAAATGTAACTGTAGAAAATGTAGAAAAATTTGATTTACCGGCTTCAGTAAACTGAAGGCTGAGCTAAATATGAAGGTATATAGTTATCGAAAGCCTGGGTTACAAAACACCAAGGCAAGTACCTAACAGGACTTCCAAGAGGGAAGAACATTACGAAATTTTATCCTTCAGCAATTGACAGTCATAGAGTAAACACCAGTTACATTCTGATATCCTGTGAATTTCAGTATCTGTTCTCCAGTGTCTCTTGGTTTCTAACATTCTTTGAACTTCCTTATCATCCAAATCCATGAGAGTTAATAATGTAATGAAACTTTTTGTTCCAAAATCTAATTAAACTAACAGGTAGAACATTAAATCATCTAATATTTTTCAGCTGAAATTTTCATTATTCTTGCTTCTAGGCCAAGTTTAATTTACATTATTTTGTAAGGAGATACTACAATGTGTTTGTTCCAAAACATTCCTCACAAGCTGTTGATGCTCTACTCATGTAATAATGTTTTGTACAGCTTTAAAATTAATGGAAATTTAGGAATACTATTCCACTGAAAATTCATCAATTTACTGTTAGTTTATGATTTTTTTTAGAATCATAGGATCATTTTGGTTGGAAGAGACCTTTAAGATCATCAAGTCCAACTGTTAACCCAGCACTGTGAGGTCACCACTAAACCACGTCCTTCGGCACCATCTTTTAAATCCGTGCAGAGATGGTGAGTCCACCACTTCTCAGTGGTCTGTTGCAGTATTTTAGAACCCTTCTGGTGAATAAATTTTTCCTAATATCTAATCTAAACCTCCCCTCATGCAACTTAAGGTAGTTTCCTCTTGTCCTCCTGCTAATAAATTAATACATCTGTAATTAAATGCTTATTGTAGATGCTCATTGCTATGTTTTATGATACATGAGTGCCACTCTTTCAGCTGCAACACCAGAATTAAGTTTTGTCTTTTGGCATGTTATAAAAGAAAAAATTAATTTTACTTAAAAACTAATACCAGGTTGTTTGTTTGTTTCAGAAATGTAATTTCCCAGCTATTGATATAGTTACAAAACAACTAAGAATGCTAGGAAAGAAAAAAAAAAAAAAGAGATACGATATAGAAAGCACTCATCCAGTAAGACAGAGTAGATTTCATACCTTACATTTGACCTTTGAATTACCAAAAGCACCTGTAATAATTGAGCATGCAACCTTTTTCTAAGATACTTTACTGTTCACACTGCAGTTTCTTGTACATACCTGAAAAGCTTCAAGTGTTTTAAACATTGTGTTTTCCTTCTGGCATATGGATGAAAATACTGTAATATATTTGCATTTTTAAAAATTCTACAATTCCCTTTATACCTGTTCTTAGGAGTCTCACAGTAGCACTGGTAAACAACAGTGCAGTGCAGGATACGTGTGATATCTTGTATAATAATTGCACTCCCACACAAGTAATTTCAGGGTGTGCAAAACTCATTTTCTCTATTATTTCTTACAAATCAACACTGTAATCAGTTTTGTATGAGAGACAAAAGACATAATTCTGCTTATTGTACTACATGGTAGATTTTGTCCAACGATTTCTTTTAACAAAAAATTCAAAAAACTAATGTAATGCAAAGGTAGAATTTAACCTTCCCATTGTTATTGAATATATATCCCTGTGTGAAACGGAGTAAGATTCTTCTGTCAGAGAAGGAAATAGGAATGGGCTTTGTGGACAATGTGTATTTGGGGTAAGTATTTCTGATTGATACACAAAAGCATTGTTCATTTTCTTCACTTGGACTACCTTTTGAAAGAAACCGGTGAGAACCTCTGATCTCTTCTTTGAGTATCTCTTTTTATGGAGAAACTAGAAAACATTCTGAGGTGAGGTATGCCTTCTGAATTGCAAACAAGAAATCATATTCCACACAGCTGTACTGTGGTCTATAGTGTGAAACTGCCAATCCTAGGTACTTCTATGGCCTCTGTTTCCAAGGATGTGGTTATTTATAGTCATAAATGCATTAATTCATGCATATTATTATATATAATTATGTGACACATAGGAAGCAATAAAAAGCAATCCCTACTTCATAAAGAATGTGAGTCATAAAAAGATGAAGATCTAGGCTGTTAATGCCAAATACGTATTGAAATCATTGAGAATTGGTTACCCATATACGATCAGCATCTGAACCAAAGTTAGTTGCTGAGAAAGGAAAGGAAATCCGTAGATTATCCAAAGCATCTCAAATTCTAGATTACCAGCCTGATTGCTAAACTAGCTGTTGTATACCAAGTACAATTTTATATATGTAGATTTACTGTTCAATCATTATATGTATTTCATTGGCCTAGGGTGATACTGCTTTTGGAAGTCTCCATTAACATAAGGTTGCTGTAGGGAAATGACGCTAATAATGGTGGAATTCGTTACTGATAAAATTATTATTTTGTTTCTACTTTGTGGCATATGGTTTTACTGAGAATATCATAGGTTTTGGTTTTTGTTCGTTTGTTTTTAAAGAAACCTTGAAAAAGGTATGTCGCGAGACATGAATCTCCGTTCACTACAGTGTATCTTGAAGAAAAAACAAATTTTTGAGCATGGTCAATCCACTACTTGTCTCAGCAAGAAGTACAAGGTCAACTACCTCTCTCTAGCTGCTACTAGCTAAAATTTGGCTTTCTGTGGCTGTTAGCAAACAGAAAGGAAATGACTGTTCTGAGTCAGAATTGAGAGAAAAATTCAAAGAGAGAAGGTTTTGGCAGCTAATCTTTAGAGACTAAGTCATACTCATAGTCAACTCTTAATAAGAATACTTTTTTGGAGGCAAATGCGATCAGATGCCTGGGGTTGGCACAATGTCATTGTCCAATATGCCATAAGGGAGAAAATGAGTTCTATTGTTAATACTTAGGTGAAGAATATATGTAATTTTAAGATATCTCTTTATATTAATGATATTAGTTCTGTCTTCTTCATGTTTTTATTTTAAAACTTTTTAAAAAAAATATCATTCATTCTAAGGGTAATTATTTTCAAGTTCACTGTGTATTATATAATATATTGTGGATCTGGCGTTCACAAATGCCAATCTGCGGTTGGGCAGCCCCTAAGTAAAAACAATTCTCTTACCACTGTGTTGGTTACTCTCCTGTCCATGTCTGTTTCATGCTCTGTACACGTTTCATGCCCCCTAGTCTGTCATTACAGCTGATGTAATTGGACGCTTCCTTAATCAGACCTCAAAATAAATTTATTGTGTTTAGAATAATAGAATCATAGAATGTTAGGGGTTGGAAGGGACCTCTGGAGATCATCAAGTCCAACCCCCCTGCTAAGTAGGACCATAGAATTAGGGCAGGTTAC
>VZZY01008702.1:0-139436 GCA_013400335.1 Eurystomus gularis | reverse complement strand
GCTCCAGGTGCCGCGGGCCGCAGGGGAGGAGGAGGAGCCGCTGCTGCGGGACAACCCCCGCCGGTTCGTCATCTTCCCCATCCAGTACCACGACATCTGGCAGATGTACAAGAAGGCCGAGGCCTCCTTCTGGACGGCGGAGGAGGTGAGGGGGCGGGCGGGCCCCGGCTGCCCCGGACGCTCAGACGGGCCCCGTGCCCGGAACCCCCCGTCCTTTATTTCATCGCTTCTTCTGGCCTTGTTCTAGGTGGACCTTTCCAAAGACATCCAGCACTGGGAGTCCTTGAAGCCTGAGGAGAAGTACTTCATTTCTCATGTCCTCGCTTTCTTTGCTGCCAGCGATGGCATCGTCAATGAAAACTTGGTAAGCATGTAGAAACCATCCTGACAGAGACACCACTGTGTCAGGATAACCCGATAATGACATGCTTGACATGCTCACAGGCTCATCTGGCTTGTTCTCTAGATCGTGTAGTGTTACAGCATTGCAGTGTGTAGTGCTGTCTTGAGCTGATTGGCAAATAGGGGCTGCTTTTGTAGTCCGCAAGTGTGCCCACTCCCCATGGGAGGGAGGGAACTGGTGGCCTCCCAGTGGCACTTGACTGGTTCAGAGCCCTTGTTCTGCTTCTGCCCTCTCAGTGTTCTCCCAGATAGGGGATAAGTAAAACTAAGAAGTTTTCCAATTTCTCTTGGGACCAAAGAATAACTCAAAACTTGGAGCGGTGAGGGGCTGCTGCTCTTCATATTGCTGGTAATAATCCATGTGTCTGGAATCGCTCCAGAGAGGATTCTGTGGGTTGAGCAAGAGCTGTTACAGACAGCATCAGTGCCTCTAACCTGCGACTGAGTTAACTGCTTTTGCAAACACTCATGTATTTCCTCTAGGTGGAGCGGTTCAGCCAGGAAGTACAAGTCACAGAGGCTCGTTGTTTCTATGGCTTCCAGATTGCCATGGAAAATATACATTCAGAAATGTACAGTCTTCTTATTGACACCTACATCAAAGATTCTAAAGAGAGGTTTGTATTACTTGATGATGAAAAGTCAAACTCGTTGAGATTTAAATAATGCTTATCAGTCATTCTGACATTAAGGCTAATTTTAAGATATAAACTAGGCTTATATAAAATACCACTACTGCTTAAGAGCAGCTTTACTTCAGAATCCTTCTGAAGTGTAGGAGGAAAAACTTGCTTAGATTAAGAGTGCAACTGAAGCCACTTAACACTGAAATAAAGGAATGGAACTGTGTGAAAGATGGAGCAGTCAAATAAGAGTAGTATATTAAATTACAGTAAGCACTCATATGGAAGGCCCCTGCACCTAGTGGAAAGCTGTGTAGAAGAGTTTCTGAGAATGATACCACTTTTATTAAAATGTCATTTCTAAGCCCCAGTGCATTTAGCTACCACCTAGCACTTTTATATAGCATGTGCAGCCCTTACTTGTGACTATTTTGCTTAGGGGTGGAAAAAAAACATGTTGCATTTGCTGCAAATGGCTTTTGATCTTGATTAAAAATGAAGCCAAAGTGTAAAATTTTCATAGCAAGATGAATCAGTTCAAGAGTAGCATCTTACAACTAAATGTAAGGCTTTGAGCTGTCTGGATCGAGTTATTCTGGTGCCAGACCAGCACCCTGTTGAGGGAAATGGTGTGTGCTATTGCAATGCTATTTGCAGCCTAGATATATTTAATTGCTGCTACTTTGTAGAAAGCTGACCGTGTCATTTCTACTCTGAGATGCTTACTTCCAGTAAATGTTTAAGGAAGAACTGCTTTTGTGAGAGCTCTGGTGCCTTGCCACTGGAAAGTGGAGGCTGGTTGATCAGTAGTTTTGAAAGCCTCACTCAAGTACAGCACTTGATGAAACAAACGGTACTCCCCTTGATGTTGTCATGGGAATGGAAGTGAACTGCTGTTGATGTGACGGGTAGGTAATGAAAAGATAGTTGATGGGTACAAAGAGGTAGCTTGGTGCAAAATAAGATGGGGAAGGAAACTTAATCATCAAGGTGATGGTGCAGAGCACTTGTAAGGGAACAAGACCATCTATGGCAGTGAACATTTATTGTACTAGTTGTGCTAATGTCTAATGCTAATGAGTTTCATCTTTCTCAGGGAATTCCTTTTTAATGCTATTGAAACATTGCCATGTGTTAAAAAGAAGGCTGACTGGGCCATGTGCTGGATTGGGGACAAGAAAGCAACATATGGTAAGTACATCTATTGGAAGCAAAGAGGAATTCCCTCCTTAAAAAAAATAGAGGAACCACCCATTCTCCAGACTTCACAGTTCACAGGGATTACTGATGTCACAGGGAGAGTATGTGCTCTCTGGTATATGATACTGGTATAATTCTGGAGATGAAGAAAGTAGTTTTCATCTTGCAAATGAGCTACTGACATGAATATTTGTAAAATTGCTGGCATTCTGAATGATGGTAGCTCACGTGACAATCTTCATATGCCTGGCTGGACACTCACACTGTAAATTGCTGGCACATATCCAGAACTGTACTGGCCATCTATCTCCAGCAGACACAGTTGGAGGCTGCAGCTTCTCTGCTTTACTGATTCTTGATGTCTTGCTTCAAAGGTACAGATCATTATTCTGCTAGTATTAAAGCCTTCTTCATGGCCAAAGTTCCTTACTTAATCAAAGATAAGCAGACTCTGACTTAAATAAGCTGCTAAAATGACTGCTGTCTTTTACTGTGCTGTCTTTGAAAAACTGGTGTTGGTGGTTAACCTGAGGGAAGGAGCCTTGGCTTCAGCTGCTTAGTAGCTACTCTAGCTTCTACTTTCTCTTGTTTGAAAGTTTTGCTTAATGACCAGAAGCCTTTACTGCAATTGTAATAGTTTTTAAGGACAAGCTGTAGCACACTTGAGCAGAAACCTCTTCATTCTCCTTGGAGGATGCAGTTTGCTGCTCTATTTGCAACTTCTGGGTATTAATCCTGTTAAGCTTTCTGTGTGATATTGTCAATCTTTTCTGTAACAGGAGAACGTGTAGTAGCCTTTGCAGCAGTGGAAGGAATCTTCTTTTCTGGCTCTTTTGCATCAATTTTTTGGCTGAAGAAGAGAGGATTGATGCCTGGACTCACTTTTTCTAATGAACTCATCAGTAGAGATGAGGTATGAATCAAATTCAAGCAGTTAAGATGGTAATGTGCCAGAGTTGCTTAAAGTGATGATATTCAACTGGAGCCTATATTTTAAAGCAGGAATATGTTTAGAAACAGGCAGCTTAAAGCTCACTAAAGTATATAAACGTGTCATTGTGGATCTTGCAGCAAAGAATGAATGAGCTTAGTATTACTTCCTCTAGTTTAAGGGTTCTCACCAACTCTTGCACTCAGTAACAAGTGCAGCTGGTACTGGCTGAACTCGCTTATGCCACCTCCTGGTTGGGCAGAAAGCTATCTCTGGGTAAACCCCAATGTGGCCCATGTAAACGTGGTGCTGAGAGACTGGGCTATTTATTCTCTGGTACTGATTTGAGTGTCTCTTAAATTAATGTTCCTGAAATTTATTTTCAGGGCTTGCACTGTGATTTTGCCTGCCTCATGTTCAAGCACTTGATACACAAACCATCAGAGGAGAGAGTAAAGGAAATCATCATGAATGCTGTTCTCATAGAACAGGTAATTGTCTGCTCCTTGTTTAGGAACTTGATCACAATTAAGCAGAAAGCTGGGGAGCTTTGTGTGTAAAATTAACCTAGACGGTACAGAGTGAATACCAGTTTCTGTACCTAAAGCGCTTCTCTTATCTGCAGGAATTCTTGACAGAGGCGCTGCCTGTAAAGCTGATCGGCATGAACTGCACTTTAATGAAACAGTACATAGAGTTTGTAGCAGACCGGCTTATGTTGGAACTGGGATTTAACAAGGTAAGGCACTAATACACCGAATCTTTCATGGGGAGAAGACGATAATAAGTTAAATTTCCTCCAGAAACCCAAATCCTAAAATGGCTGCAGCGATATTGATGTAACTTGTAAAACCACTTAGCAGTCCTGCTGCTAGATCCTGTTTGGAGACCCACAGAAGGAAAAGTGCAAAAGGATGCTATGGAAAAACAGCTACATAAGAGTTGCTGTGCTTCTGTCTACTGCAGCTAAAAGCTGAACAAATGCAGAAGAGAAGGCTTGGGGCAGACATTTCTGTTTGCTACATAATAAGCCTGCTGATATCATTGGACTCCTTCCAGCTGATCTCTAATGCTCTTGCAGATTTAAGATGCGAGTACCCATGCTGACTATAGGCTTACCTTTGCATTTCAGATATACAAAGCAGAGAATCCTTTTGACTTCATGGAAAACATCTCTCTGGAAGGCAAGACCAATTTTTTTGAGAAGCGAGTAGGTGAATATCAGAGGATGGGAGTGATGTCAAAGCCTGCAGACAACTCCTTCACGCTGGATGCAGAATTTTAAATGAACTGAGACCATAGTGTGTATGCTCCCCTGTAAACTGGGAAACATGAAATGTATTGAGTCACGGCGTGACTTGATTCCTGTACTAAAATTCCACTCTTGAAAAGTGTGGTGATACTGGTACTTTCCAGGAGGCTAGTGCAGTTCCAGCAGTAAAATCCCTTTTTATTAGATTTTGCCAAAGGTGTTAATTCATAGAATGTTTAGATGGATCTCTTACAACATACGCTACTCCATTTTGTGAAAGATACGGACACCTTCCTTCTGCAAGAAGGTTATGGGGCAATGACCACTAGCTTCTGCTGTTCTCCGCATACACAAAGAAGCAGTTGAGAAATTCTAGTCTTAGATTTGCTGAATACTCTGCAGAAAACTCTGGAGGCAACTATATGACCTCACTGCTTTCTTAGCAGTTTTTAAGTTTACCTTTTTTACTATTGTTTTAATAGTTTGTACATAAACCTGGCACTTTAATGTTTAAAATAACTATCTTTTAATACTCGACAGTGGTAAAATGCAAGTTTAAATCTTCACACTTTTGCAACCTAACCTTTCATGACGTGTGTCTTCCTGGATATGTAACTTAAATGGTGCTGCAAATCAAACAATATTGATTTTGAAATCTATTGAAGAACAAGAAAAAACTTGGTATGGAAGGTGAAGAACTTAATATGTTGGATATTCTGGGTACTGAAAAATAACATGCAGCTGGCTTCTGGACTTAATTGCTTTTGTTTAATATCTGGGGACAGTATTTCATATACTAGTAATAAAGAGCTGGTTGTATTCATTGTTGTCCTGTCCTGGCTTCAGTGCTCCGGTGGGCAAAGCTATGTGTTAATTTCCTTCTGAATTGCAGACTTTCTGAGGAAATGCAAGTTCTGCAGGAAAGGGCTGCTTAGTCATGTGGTTGGGGATGTCAAGTGAAATTGTTATGCTTGGCTATGACTTCAGATCACTGCACTAAACAAATGTTTCAGGGTAAATTCAGCTTAGTTCAGGCTGGAGCAGTATTCTTAAGTTTGGCATCATGCAGTTAAGATTTGGTTTTAATACACAAAGTATTACACTAAACATGGAGCAACAGGAGTGAGTAGGCTTAATATAACTTTGGTAAGGGCATGTGGTCTGTGAAGGAGTTTCTTATGGTCTCAGAGTTTCTGCAAGTGATCTGTAGTGAGATTAAACAGGATACACAGATTAAGTACTGCCTTAGCATACAAAAAGGAGTTTATTTCATGATCTAATCTAGCAAGGCCTGTCCTGCCAGTCTGCCATTCTTCCTCAAGTGTAGTTGATATGGAAAACAAACTTTACAGAGCTTGAAGCATTTTGTTGAAAGAGTGGTGGAGTTTTCTTCTTTCTGCTAAGGTGTTCCCTCCTGAAGTATAATATGTGGTGCTTCTTTGAGAGATGCTGCTTTGGTATAAAAGTAACTGACTTGCTGATCTTTCCTCCCTTGCCCTAGACTGCACTGAAGGTGATGGTGTGTGACTGTTCTTCACCTCGGTCTGTGAAGCCAGCAGGATGTGCACATTTCCAAGACTATCCTAGGGAGAAAAAAAACAAATTTAAAAAAACCCCGAGCCCCAAAGTCTGAAATTCCAAGTAGAATATACAAGACTTAACAGATGTCTCTGATGCCCCTGCAGTATGGATGGTGGTCAATGATTGCAGTGATCTGAGACTATGAGGAACTGAAATAGGGACATGTTATGTAGCCAGACATAATTTGGAAGCACTGAAACCTAATGCATGTTTTTAAAATTAGGCAGGTTTCTGGCTAAATACCAGCATTTTGTTCTTAGCAAATTTGGCTTCGTGCTTCTTCTTGGCTTCTCTCAGCAGTCAAAGCTTTGATCAAATGAAGTCTGATACAAAGCATCAGAACTCACAAGGTAGGGCTATGTTCAGAGCATAAATGAGACAGTAATAATGTACAGAGATCAATTTGGATGTAAAGATGATTTAGCTGCATCCAGTTTATATTCAAATTTGTTAATTTATGTACTTTAGTAATGTAGAAATAGGGCAAGAATTCTCCAGCCTGTCAGGAGGGTCTACCCTGCATTATGGCAGCATTATCTTTTCCCACATGATTCTTAGTACCTGCCAAGGATCAAAACATTGATAAAGTAGGGCGGAAAGCTTTAATTTGTTATCTTTATCTGGCAGATATGAACTAGAACTCTTTTATTTTGAATGTAGTGATGGAATGGATATATGATGGCCAAGTAATGATTTGTAATGGCAGGTAGGAAGAATGTCCCTTTTAGCCAAGCATTGCTCTTACAGGGTAATAGATACTGTAGACGTGGGCACATTAGAGACAGATTAGGTGGGAATTAGAAGTGATTCAACAAGAGAACAAGACTTCCTGTGGCTGGTATTAATCTTATCCTGGTGCCACTGGTCTTCTTAGTTTTGGGTTTTGTACTTGCTGTAATGCAGATCAGTTTTTAATGTGTAGTCTAGAGAAATGCTGTGCATCTTGTCCCACACATTTTTAATTCTCATTTCATGCAAGATTTAAGTGTCTTGCTGTTGCTTAGTTTATATAGATCATGTCCAAGTCTTGATAAAATTGCTTTCCATTTCAACAGAGGTGTCAGTTGTTTTGACATGTGATCTTCTTGGGCACTGAGGAGAAAACAGTCTTTTATTTTGTTAAAAAAAGTTGATATTCTGAAAAACAAGTTTCACTAACTATTTAACTGACCCTTTGGAATATGTTTTGGAATGGAGTTTGGAGAACCATGAAAGATGTGAAGCAAAGTGATGAAAGATCAGGATTTTTATCTGCGTATGAAATTGGAACAGCTGTCTAGTAGGGGTTCCAGCCCAGGAATTGCCGCAAGTGGAAAGTGATGAGGCTACCAGAGGGGAAAAAATACTGGGAGAAGTAAAACCAGATATATTTGGTGGTGCAATACTCTGATGTCGTAATTTATGCAAAACTGATCCCTAGCTAGCCCCTGTGTTTTCGATTGCTGTTGAAATAAATTACTTTTAATAGCAGCAGATAAAATGGAATAACAATAACCTTAAGCATAATTTTTTTCATATTTACTTCCTACTGTAGTTTGTTAGAAGTCTCACAATTGGCATGGGTTCAGGTAGGAAAGCTTCCAGAACTCTTTAATTGGCACATTTTCACTCCAGGTTACATGTCAAATGTTGAAAACCTAAAGCGATGTGGAGGAATAAGAGCAGCAACCTCATGTCAGCCTTGTCCGTGTCCTCAGGAAGCAACTGCAACATTAGAGTGTAATGACAAAAAGAAAATCCCCAAATTTCTTAAATTTCCTGGAGTGATTATGGCAATTTGTGCCCTGAAGAGGTCAGAACAGTTGCAGCTGCTCGTGCCTGCAGCAGGGCACAGCCAGCCTGCAAATCTTGGAAAGCATATTGAGTCTGGTGTGGTCCCTGGAGGGTAACCGCTTCCTCTGCACCAGTCAGTTGGAAACTTTGCCTGGCAGAAAGCAGTAAATGAGCAAAGTTGTGCTCGTTCAAAGCCTACTTTTCACTTGACCATGGCTTGTTTTATTTTAAGCTATTCATTACCTCTTGGTGCTTTGGCCTCTCCTTTTGTGCATAATGAATTGAGAAGTACATGTTTTCATCGGGAAGGATTTGAGAGTTACGGAAAGCTAGGTCTTATGTCCCGTTTGCTGATGGACAGCTAGTTTTTTGTTAGGATTTCATCCCTTGGGAGTGCTGAGATCCTATGATCTGTACAGCACAGACAGTTGTTTGGTTTCTGCAGTAAAACAGTCTTTACATGAAGAATGGCTGAAAGATTAAGCTAATTGGGGGAAAAAAGACTGTGTCAGATTCTTGTCCGTGGTTTTACTTTTAGAGCTATGCCCAACTGATCTTTGAAGTGATGATAATATTGCGACTTCTTGAATCTGCAGAGAAATGGGGAGTAAAAATTTTTATCCCTTTAGAGTGTATTGCGGAATTCAGTGATGAGACCTTGCTGACACTGATCAGCAGAAAAATGGTGATATTTGGGCATCTGCTTTTAGAGATAGCTGTGGGATACTGGGTGGGATGAAGAAGGAATGCCAGTTTTCATTCCCACTTCTGAGTGTTACTGGTGCTCTGGTGGGTATCTGCTGATATCTGTTGCCACCGTGATCCAGAGGTAAGGCCAAGTGAAAGGCATATCCCAAGGCACTGACTGGCCATCAGACCTGTGGCTTTGGCTCCTGACTTTATGTTTCTCTTACAGCACTGGCCTTTTTTTTTTTTTCTCAATGTGGTAGAGAAGAGTTTGAAGGTGAGTGCTTCATGCTCCAGAAGAATGGGATGTGTTAAAGCCCTCCCTGCTGTGGATGCTTGTCTTCTTTCTGCAAGTATAAATTCTGAGACACATCAGGGGTGAAGGAACTGAAAGTGAATACCTTTTCTTCCTCCTGCTGTTAGTAATTTTTTAGAACTTCAAATATATAGAGAAAAATACCTTAGCGGAACAGATTTGCAATTTTTTCCAATAGCCAAATCCTTCTGCTTTTTGCTTGGTTATAATACAGTGCGTAGTTTGTTCCATAGGTGATGTCGCTTTGTTCATCAGATGAAGATTACCGTGAATTACTAAGAGATTCTTAAGACATACAGCACTTGGGAGCATTTGTCTGATGCTCGACACCGTGCGTTAAGGCTTTTCTTCTGGCCTAAGGGTGAAGATGTGTTAGAAGCACCAGTGTGTATCCAAGATGCAGACTGAGGAGGGAAAAAAGCATCCCAGTCCAGTTTCTGCTACCAGTTACCGGTAAGTAATTTGTATTTTTCCAAGTACTGTAGGATTTAGCTTAAAGGAAGGTGGAATTGTAGTGTCCAAATCTTGGGAGGGCTGAGCTTCCAAGAAAGTTGAGCTGTGTTTCTGCTCATTTTGGGGTTAGGGGATGCTGCTGCTCCCGTTACAGCCTCATACTGTGAAGTGCTGCTGATACAAGCCAGGGTGGCTTGGGCAGTCTTTGCTCTTCCTTGGATCAGGCCTAGCAGTGTGGTAGAGTATTTTTTTGCTAGATTCTCATTTTAACAAGGATCTAGCAATTGGATTGTCAGGTAACTAAGTCAGTTCATGGCAGCCAAATTAATTGAATAACTAAGCCAGTCTGCTAAATCAGTCATTTAAAGACCGAGGCGTTTGACCCCAGAGGAAGGTGCTTGCAGGTATGTTTTGCAGATGGAATAATATTTTAGGCAAACCAGTTCTTGCAGTGCATGTATGTCCTGGGTATATTCCTGGAGAAAGCATCTCTGTATCCCTGGGTCCAAAGGTGCTGCTTGGGCTAGAGCACCAGGGGAGGACAGTGGAGTGACTCTTCCCTTCATTTCATGGTCCCACTTGATGCTCTTTTGCATCTTTGACCACTTACAAAGCACTTGACATCATACTTTGCTGGCCTTCTCTGGCAGTGTGGTTAAAGGTGTTGGGTGTTTTTTTTTCTATCCTTCTCCTAGGAAGGGAGCTGCCTACCTTGCTTGTCATTTAGGCATCTGTCAGAATCCAGCTCCTAGATGTTCTCCAAACTGTTACCCCAGTGACTGGGTTGCAATGCAGCCAGCCTGAGAGAATTAGGCTTATTCAGCCTGGAAAAGAGAAGGCTCCAGGGAGTCATTATTGTGGCCTTTCCAGTATCTGAAGGGGGCCTATGAGAAGGCTGGGGATGGACTTTTTACAAAGGCCTGTAGTGATAGGATGAGGGATAGTGGCTTCAAACTGGAAGAGGGTAGATTTAGATTGGAAATTAGAAGGAAATTCTTCACTCTGAGGGTGGTGAGACACTGGAACAGGTTGCCCAGGGGAGGTAGTGGATACTCCATCCCTGGAGTCATTCAAGGCCAGGCTGGATGGGGCCTTGAGCAACCTGGTTTAATGGGAGGTGTCCCTGCTATGGCAGGGGGTTGGAACTAGATCTTTAAGGTCCCTTTCAATCCAAACCATTCTATGATTCAGCTCAGAGGAAGCTGCAAGCTCATGTAGATGTGGGTCAGGCAACAGCAAACACCAAGCTTTGCTTTGCTTGTGTTGTCTAGCATCCTTCAGCCTTGTGTGCTGCTCTACTGCCAGGGACTGCAGCAAGTCTGCCTTGTGACCGGTGCTGGCCAAAGTTTTCCTGCTTCCCTTCAGAAGGTGCTGCCTCATTGAAATGAAAATATTTTGTCAGAATTTCTCTGAAATACTCAACTGGCAAAATCCTGTTGTGATTCAAAATCAAGATGAAACATTTGGCTTCAGCGGTGTTTATTGTGGTGATTTATCGCTACCTTTGTGCTCTGCTGTGTAACTTGGTTTTGATGTGGTCCATGAGCTGTCAATGTGTTTGTCAGTGCTTCAGAATGGATGTCTGTCCTTCCAGCCCTGGATCTCTGCTCTGTGAGACATTGAAATGTTTTCCCAATTCAAGACACCAAGAGCAGTCTTGAGTTGCTGCCTGCTTTAGTTCAATCTAGGTTCTGTAAGAAGCAGAGAATATGCTGCACTGGATTTCCATACACCTGTCTCTCCTTGGTATTTAACTGAATGACTTCTCTCTTATTTGAGTTTATTTTCAGGGTGATAACGTGACCTCTTCAAAGAAAAAGCAACCCCCCTGCATTTCTCTGCTTTAAAAGTTAACCTTCAGAAGACATCAGTGGCTTGGCAGGGAATCTGTAGAGCAATGAGCAGTCGTTTGATGAACGTGAGAAGCAGAATTTCAAGGTAGGGATTGTGGGATTGTTAGAAACAAGCATTTAATGATAGAGAAGTGTTAGCTGGGCCAAGTGTTCAGCGTCTGTTCTGGCTGTAAATTTCTGTGATGCCACTTAAATGCAATCTCAGGTCTAAGGACTAAAATGTAATTAACTCTTAAAAGGAATAGACATGTTAGTTGCATATTGGACTCTATAATTCTAAGCAGAACACACTGTATGTTTATTGAAGGCTTAGCAATAATTTTGCTGTTTCGATTACTGCTTCTGAAAATTGACTCACTCTGCAACTGTTACAGTTGCTCTTGATAATACTATAAATATGTACAGGTATACAGACTTTGGAAAAGTTACTCTGATCTGGGTTTATTGCTGTGTGTGAATTAAGACTAGCAAACATTGGGCAACCTAACAAGATTATTTTTTAATACTCTTCCATAAAATAGTTATCCCTTGTCAAATTGAAAAGCTATTTACTATGCTTAAGTAGGTTAATTTTATGGTAAGTTTTTAATCTTGCCACCTTTCCATTATTTAGATGTGATAATGTTTCCCACTACTAAATCCCTGGGATTATAGTAGGATGACTGGGTTGCATTTAATTAAAGAAAAATGTTTCAAATAAAACGTTAAGCATTGCTGTGTAGATATTCAAGAAGCAGATGTGATTTTACCACTTATATCCCCAAATAACACATGCAAAACCAGATTGAAACACATTTAAATATGGTTATATGCTCAAGCACAGCTCTTCAGGCTCCCCAGGGGGAAGTGAATTTTGTGTGGCTTAGAGAAAGTTGTTCACCAGGATGGAGTAATTTTGCTTGAAGGAGTTGTTTAGGAATGGGCTTTCCAAAAATGATCATCACATGACTGGTTCTGATGGTTGTGTTGAGGCGAGCAGGCAGGGGCTGATTGACAGGGTGCTGCTGTGCCCCTTGCACATCTGGTTCTGGCAAAGATCCCCAGGCAGATGGGTGCTACCATGACCTCCTATCCCCTTCCTGCCTGTATGCCTACCCTTTCTCTAGCTCAAATGTTATTTCTCGTTGAGTTAGATCCCTGCTACAGCAGTTAATAGCTTGTAACTTGTGCAGGATCGCATGTTACCTATTGTAAGCACTTCATCTGGCTGTCACCAGGGGGGCTCCTTGGTAAAGAAAGCAACAACCACTTCAGCAGTTCAGGTGCCAGTGCCAAGCACCAGCACTTAGGAAGTGTTGGGTGACTGTCACATCTAGGGGCAAAGCAGAGCTGCTGGGGCTTTCCCTCACTGTGTGAACGTACCATATTTGTTTGCTTACTGAGTGCAGGGAGAGTGGTTACACGTGCAAATCCTGTTCTTCACAAGATTACATAGCAGGCTCTCTCCTTCAATGTATGGGCTGCTGGCTTTTTTGGGGTGGCTCCATGTTCTGCAGCCTGGGTGCTTGTCTTGTAACCTCACAGATGTGGGACTACATGGCAGTGCATCTCATGTGCTTAATTCACTGTGCAATGGGACAGATGAGGATGGGGATGGTTTTCTAATAGACATGCTATGTGTTTTAGTGAGTGCCAGAACCGTCAGTGCTCTCTTGTGCCCACTGCTCTGGATGCCCTTTCTGGACTGTGCTGGGCTCTTTTTTGGGATGCTGGGCCTGTAGCAAGCAGTGTAACTCCTCTACAGGAGGACCTCTCAGGATGCAACCACAAGTGTCCTCAGCCAGGAGAGATACTAACGTCTCAATCTTGACTACTTCCCTCAGAAGTCAGTAATGTCTCTCTTTCCAGCCTTCAACAGATAAAACCAGTCCAAGCAGAAAGGTGGATTTAATGGGGTGGATGGGAAGGTGTGATGAGAAGATAGCAGAGAAGGCTTTTCTTGTTCTGCAGATCCTCTAACTGGGCTTGGTTCTTAGCCCAGGGTAGTGTCAATCCAGGAACAATTTATCAAGTGCAATCACACAATGAACTGAGGATAAGATGTTAAAGGTGGGTTTAGTAGGTCTGAACATTGGTGCGTGCTCTCCTGCTGCTGCTGAATAAAGCACTAGGGATGATATTTAACCCAGGTGGAAGGTGGTTCTTGTTTCCAGTGGCTTCATCTGAAGAGCGCATCTAGTTTGAGAAAACCATGTATTGTTGTGCTGTAGTTCATTTTAAATGGATGGCGATATAAACAGATGTGATATCTTCTGAAAAACTGTGGGGGTTCCCTAGAGTGTGGCTTTGAGGACCAAGCCTGTGTTCGTACAGGTGTTGGTACAGGGTGAGGCTGGAGATGTGACTGTTAGCAGGGGATGGAGCTGATTGCAGCGTCGTGCCCAACCTCAGCTCTTCCTGCTGCAGCTACACTACATCTGGGTGCAGCAGCATCTGCCTCTGAATGTGGCTTCTACCTGCAGCCATCCAGGTAAGGCTCTCCAATGGCCAACAAGTGTGGTTCAGAGCCGCCACAAATGCCTGACTGTGAAAACTCAGTTTCCCCTGACTTAGGTGAGCCCTTTAAACCATTTCATTTGCTGTTACTTGTCCCCTGCTCATCATATTAAAAACATAAAAGGTTTATCTTGTGTCCTACAAATGCAAACAGGCAAAATCCAACTAAAAGTGCCATGGTAACAGGCTGAAGCAATAGTCTGCAGTGCTGCAGGGGCTGTGCCTACAGCTGCCCCAGGTAATCACCGTGCTTTGTTGGCAAAGCATGGGGTTTTGAGTCTCACTCTAAATATTTGTCAGAAAGTTTGCTTGGGAATGGTGAATATTGTGACACAGGATAGCTAAAAATAGCTCCCACTGGTAATTTTTCAGTCTTTGGTTTCACAGTGTGAGATGTGATTTTTCAGAAGAGCTGTACATCTGTGTGTCCCCCCTCAATTCAATCACAGCATCTTTGCAAATCAAGCCTTTTGTGCCTTTGAAAATCAAGTTCTTAAATAATTGAAGACAAAGTGATGGAAAAAAATAGGCCTTGAAGTCATACTAGCAAGAGTACTATTATGGGAACTGTTATGCCCCACGCTTCATCTTAGAGTTCACTGAAGAGCGATTGGAAAGGATGTCTCACCTTTGTGTAGGACTGGGAACTAGGTTCACAGGCTTTTCAAGTTATTTGTGCCAAAGAAACAAGAGCCTCATCAAGAGGAACAAGTGGGCTATTGTGAACCACAAATGACTTGATCCTGCCCTTTCCAAAGTGAATGGCACAACTCCTGTGTTGTCTCTAAGGAAGGTGAGAGCAGGCTGTGAGGCTCTTGCAAACCCTATCCTATTTAACTAACTACTGCCCGAATAGTTCCCAGGAGCTTGAGGTGATGCTCTGGTGTGTGTTGTGGGAGTCCACTTGGTCCCGAGGCTTTGCAAATCCTGTTGGAGACCTTCTGAGAGGTGAGTTAAAAACATTAGTGTGTTTTGTTTTAAAAAAAAGCCTTTTTTTTTTTCTTTTGAAGCCCTGAGAGCCTTGAGGTAAGGAGTCTGCTTCTAGCTTTTGTGCTGGAGACTTTGCTGAGGCAGAGAGGCTCAGCATCATTTTGCTGTGGGCTGGCACAGGTCAATCTGTCCTCCTGTCCATCTGTTTACTGTTAATCTTTTCCCCCTGGGCCTGAGGACAAGGGCCTCATTCTCACGGGGAAGGCTTTGGCTTTGATCTGGAAAGGGATCTAGCACCTTTAAGTCTTTCTACTCGAGGTGAAAACTTCAGTTCCTCAGAGCTAGGAGCCAAGCAAGTGGTGAGTGACCTTCAGGCAATTAAGGCTCAAGGGCATCTGCCTGAATGGGTGTGGGATGTGGGTTTGGGAGATGCAGGAGTGTGCACCAGCAGCTGGTCCCCTCTGCTGGGCTGAAGCTAAGTAGAGTTTCTCCACCTTCAGATGCATGTCCCCCCTGGCCGGGCATGTTACATGGCCTGCTCTGCACATGGAGGTCACCTGTGTGGGGCTGGAGATCATCCTTCTCATCTGCAGGAGGCTCTTCCTGGATAACTGAGGGAATAGGGATAGTAGTGGTCTGGGATATGGGATTCACTGTGCAAGATGGTAAATAGTATGTTTTGTGGGATGTTTTGCAACCTTAGCACTGGCTCTGGGAGCTCCTTTGCTTCTGAGGTCTAGGCCTCTAGATCTATGCTTTAAGATAGGCTTGAATTTTTCTGCAAGTTAGTACTGTGTCAAACAAGCAAGACTTTCTGAACTACTGACCCTGTAAGAGTGGCCTTGAGGGTATGAACTTCTGTTTGACACTTGACTAGGGATGTTCCATGTGGGTATGTAGGGTAACCTTGCTGGAAGCGTGTATGGGTGGGGAGTTAATCTGCCTCTTCCACATGAGGGATGGATGGATGTGAGAGAGAGTGGAGATAGAAATACAGCACAGCTTTTATTACACTCTGCATGTCACTATTTTGATGATATTTCAGTAACTATGAAATGCCAGGGACTCTTTCAAAAGAATGGTTTCTTTAATTATTTATACCTTAAGGATCAAAGAAGATTTTGTTTTGCCTAGTTATGGCAACAGCTGGATGAGTCAGAAGAACAATTGCCAGTGCCATCAGAGGAACCTTGATATTTCTAACAGGAAGTTCATAATTAAACTGAATCACCATCGTGTCATTTGTGTTACCCAGACTCATGCGTCCGAAAGATATTATTAGCCTTGCCTTGCATTACAGGGCTGTGGCTCTCTCCTCAGAGGCGAAGGTTGCTAACGCTTGGTTTTGTCACCAGTTTTGCTTGTGCTGTTGATGCCTTGGACCAGGACTAGAGTTGTGGAAGCAGCAGGTCAGTGCTGAAGCATGATGGTTGTGTCCTTAACTGGGGTTTCGGTGTGGGTGCAGCCTCTCTGCATGATGCTTTGGATACAGATTCCTGAAAGGTTGGATTGTTGTTTGTTCCTGGAAGCCCCTAAGAACCTCCTTAGCATCTTCTAGACCTTTTCTTAAAATCAGGTGATTGTAGTGAAGTCTTCACTTTTCAAGAGGCTTCCTGTGCTGTCTGCAAGAAGAGTAATTTCCCACAAGGCAGCCAATTTCCTTGGTGTTGATCTTAATTAGGACAAGTATATGACAAATAACGTTGCCCTTAAAACTTAATGAATAATTTCCCTAAACAGCTGTTAATTATCACATAAAGCCACTGCCCTCAGTTCTCATTGACATGGTACAGAAGATGTGTATTTGTAAATATCAGGCTGTCAAAGGGATATTTCTTCATCTTGGGCAAAGAGCTGCTGGCATGGACCAGGCATGTGGCAACATGACAAGCAAGTGCCAAATGTGAGTTGTCCTGGGATTAGTTTCACCTAAGTTTCCATACCTACGGCAGAGAAATTTGTATCTGGGCTGGTAACCCCAGGCTAGCATTAGAGCTGATGAAGACAAAGGGGCAACTCATCTGACCAGTGTCAGACATCAGTTTCCAGGGGGACAGAAGGTGCCTGATGAGTACTTGTTCCTTTCCATGGATGGCACAGGTGGTCTCAGTGATTAACTCCTGTTTTGGCATTTATGTCTTGTTAGATGAATTCCAGATTTGCGGAGCTGGATTCACATCATCTCCTTGATGCATCTGAAGCTTGTGGGCTTTGTAAATGGGATTCTCAGTGCTGCCTGACTGCTGTCCGTCACAGCATGCTAGGGGTCCAGCCTGTCCTCCTCTGGTTCTCTCTTTTGTGCCTCAGGCAACCTTTTCCAGACTTTTTCTGAGCTGGCACTCTGTTTGCAGCTTAATCCGTGGGATTGTGGTTTCTGAAGAGTGGTGAACCCAAGGAGGGTGGCTTACACTTATACACTGGACTGTGAGCAGCAGACAGGAATGGTACAAGCCCCTACAGCCAAATCCAACCCCTACCTATCTGTCAGAGCTGCTCTCCATAGACTCGTGAGCTATCATTGAGTTTTGAAAGGCTGCATGATGTCCTGGGCTGGGAGCTGCTGCAGCCTGGTTTCAGTAAAGGTAAACAGAGGCATAGAGAAGGCTCAAGCATTCATGCAACAGCCATTTGGATAGGAACAAGAGCATCATAATCTGTACTGAAACCTACAGTTATATGTAGGCTTCTCACGTCACTTCACCTGTCAAGTTCATGAGTGCTCGTCTCCTGAATTTGCCTCTTGTTGCTGATCTCATCTGCTATGCTTTTTGTTTTGTTATTTCCTCTGTGTGGCCTGTTTTCCTTCTGTCCTTCCCTTGTGCTTGCCCCCTCACACCTCACCTTGATGTTTTGCTTGATGTGGCATCAAGGCAGTTGAAATGAAGAGCACCAGCACTGTGGTGTTTATATTTACTCTTTTCCATTTGATGTTTGCATCTGCAAAATGTGGCTGAAAGAGGAGAAGAAAGGTGTGTTGGAGCATCTCTGCCCAGGTTGGTGCAGGCAGCCCTGAGCTTACATGGAGCCAGATCCTCAAGCTGTGTCTGCATTCATGCAGGCCAGTCCCTGAGCTGTTCAGCAGCCCCTTTGGGCACAGAGACCACCTATAGGAACTGTAGCTCTCTGAACCTTTTTCCTGCAAGGGCATATGAGAGACAGGCCAAGATTTAGGTCATGCTGAACCAGTATCAAAGATAAACTTGTTGAATGCCTCTTTGTAAGTGTCATGTGAAGAGCATGTAATAAAATCAGGTGAAAATAGTAGATACTATGGATGAACATAAACAATTTACATGTTAGCTTATGTATTTACTAACATATGTAAACATGTATTTTGTGATTGTTATTAACCTTTTATGTGAAGACTCAGAACAAAACCTTCATATAAACATTCCTGCAGTCTAACAGTGGCCTGCTGCTTACAGAAAAGTGTTTTCTGTGCTTTCCTGCACTAACAATGTCTATCATTCTCTGCTTTTTTCGTATTCTTCACTCAATTCTATGACAAGACCTCAAACAGAATTCCCTCTGTTCCTTGGCTGCTAATGTATTTGACAGGTCCTTGGAGGAAAGAAACTCTGAAACTTGTGATATTTTTTTCCTTCTGCTGATAGAACCAGTGATGAGATCAAAGACTGCCTCTCTGATCCCATCTGCTGCTCAGTCCAAAACGGGGCTTGCTTTCTGCTGCACCTCACTCCAGTGTTAGACCTGGGACAACTGGGGATCATTCATTAGCAAGCTCCATGTTTGCAGGTATGCCTGGTGCTGTGGGACAGCACCTTCCAGAGAGTGTTGCAGGTGGAGCCTGGCCTGTTTGGGAAATGTTCTGGGAAGCCTGATGTGTGGAGGTAGCAGCAATTTGCTGACAGTGGTGAGAATCTAAAATGTAAGTTGCAGCAAATTTATTACCACACTGTCCTTGCAACAACTTTTTGCAAGGTGAGGAGATGAAGTGGATGATTAGATCTGTGAAGAAACAGAATGGTGATGCACAGCCTTCCCTAGGGTGGGAGTTAGAAAACCAATCAACAACATTTTCTGTCTTGCAAAATTAACGTTTCCCTCATAGATTAAAGGATCAAGCTGGCCTGGCTGTGCCTTGACATAGCTGCTGGGCAACACCAGAGTGCCCTGTTACAGGGGAAAACCCCTTCTGCTTAGTTCAGCCTGCTGCAAAAGCTGTTTGCAATCAACAAAAAGGGCTAGAAATTATTCCCTGCCACCCATGTTTTATCCTGCTGCTACAAAGCAGCCAGAGGCTTAAGCCCCACTGGAGCTGGCCCTCAGACTGAGTCTAAAATCCCAGAGTATCCATCCTTCCTATCAGCTGGATTTCCTGTAGGGTTGCAGGCCTGGTTGCAACAGCAGTGAGCTGCTGGTACTTGGCTCTGGTGTCCTCCTCTTGTTCCTCCTGCCAGCTGCCATCATGGAGTGCAGGTGATGTGCTTCCCAGGGGTTTTGTCCTCTGCCCATCAAACTTGTTCCCCCTTAGTTAAATAACCAGGTGTTTGCTGGGCCAGGTAAGAGCATCCATACTTCAGTGTGAGGGTGGCCGGCTTGCAGCTTGTGAGCAATTTGAGTGTGTGGGGAGAGTGGGGGCTGCTTGTGCTGGAGCTGCTGAATTCCTTGAAGGCAGCTTGGCTTTGCTCAGCTGCTTCCAGCAACCAAGCGCTGTGGCGTTTGGGAGCCAGTGCCCATTTTAACCTCTGTTCTTTGGCTAAGTCATGTGATATGTGTTTTGTGGCTTGGCTACCTGGAAGCAGAAGTGTTTTAGGGTGAGAGAAGCCAGCTACTCCTCGTGAGTTAAGAGCCGGGTGGAGGTGTGCTCATTCCCACCTGGGAAATGGGTGACTGGAGCAGGGAAGTGATTGAGTGAGCCCAGCCCCCAGGGACCTTGGAGCCTGGGGTTAATTTAAGCAACCAAATTCACATACTAGCTCAAGTCCCTGAGGCAGCTGAAGAAATCAGACCAGATTTCTGTGTTCCCAATAAAGCTTCCAGCTACTGCTGTATAAGAGACTCTTCTCTCCTCTGACTGGGAAAGGTGGGAATATTTAAGGTATGTGTCCTCTCACCCAGTGCCTTCCATGTGCGTTCTGTCAGTGCTTCATTATACCACTAGTGGTGTTGTCTTTGGAAAGCCATGCTCAGGTAGGACATACAACATATTTTGTTACAGCAGCTCTTCCTAGCTCTCTTGTAGCTATCTTGCTGCTCATCCTGCTGCCTCCTCACCCCAGCAGGTGACCCCCTTGCAAAGCCCATCTGATACTGCAGTGGGAGAGGAGGCAAAAGCTGAATTTATTGTAGGACTGTGCCAATTCTGTTGTGGTTATTGCAATGCATAGAAGCAATTGGAATTAGGTGGAGTAAAGGATAAAACCAAACAAAATTGATGCATTACTAAAAATACAGAGTTATTCGGGAGGGCTTTAGTAATGAGATTAAGAGTGAAATTAAAAGATGAAAGACAAGTCAGCCTGGAAGACATGATCCTCCTCTATACTTTACTGAGCTTGCCTTTGAGACTTGCATGGAAGAGAGCTACAGTGAATGAAATACACATAATATAAACAAACACAGGTCATGTTTATTATATTTAAGGAGAGGCAAGATTTAAATTACACAGGCTTGGATTCTAAATCTGAACCTGGGAGCTGCAGGCATAATTTAATGTTGTCATTTAATGATATTTAAGTGCTTGCAGTTCACAGGCACTATTTGTGTTGCAGGATTAATTCAGATTATCCAAGTCATCTTCATCAATATAAGATCGAATCTAAATGTGGGGAAACCTTAATATTTTTGTGATTGTGGAAAGAGGTAGATAGACTAAAACCATACATTTTTGAATGTGTAAGATTTAGCAGTTATTTCAGATGTGAGTGGTCTGATAAAGCCTTAACAGTAAGAAATGTTTTTCTAAGTATATAAATATGATGATTATGTTGAAGTATGGTTTCAAGCAATGCAATTTCAATTTTAGCGTCTACCTCTTAATGATTGCTTTTCATTCCAGTAGATAGACTTTTGGGTATTTTCGCTTTGGATGCTTGCTCACTTCCCCATGTAATGCTCCAGGGCTTGTTAAACTCATTGAGGCTTTGTGGTGATCCAGGGGGTTCCTCAGGTTACACTTGATCATGGATCACAGTAGCATGGTTTGTGTCCACAAATTGCTCTTGGGTTTATACTCATCTTTTCACATGGAGGTGGTGTGCTGGAGGAAATGATTGCCATCCGAAACTGGTGGCTAAGCTCTTGCTAGCCTATCCAGATGTGAATTTTCATGTGTAATGGTGTGGTGCAGCTAGAACAGCTCTTCTGATTCCTACCCTGGTTGTATCCACTTAGAACTTTGCTGATGGTAAAACATCTCTGCTGTCCATCTGAAGTCATGCTTTGATTCATGCCTCTGAGTCCAAAACACTGTATGCCAGCCTTCTGCTCCCGTATTCCTCCCAGCAGGCAAGGGTAGTATTAATCTTTCAGTCTTCCTGGTTTTGAGACTGTACAGCTCTTGCTAGCGAAGTTCCTACATGTGGTTTCAGTGGCTTCTGTTATTCTTTCTTGCTGTCTTCCTTAAAATCCTCGTGCCTGGGTGTACCAGTGAGCAGACATTTCTTCTGGAGAGTCTGCATTATGCTTAGGACTCAGCTGCATGGCGAGGAATTTACTTTTGTACTAACAGCCCCATATGAAGTGGCAGGCCACAGCTATGTTCCAAACAGCCAGTTATTTCATAGCTTTAGTTTTGTGTGCTCTAGGCTGCTTTCACAATACCCACCACCAGTGCTGTGTGCACCACAGTCCTCTGAGCTGCCACTGGGATGTGTGCTGTGATTCCCCCCTAGCCTAGTTTGGTATCTTTAGAGTGAGTTTCTACAGATGCAGTGATCTTCCTGGCGTTTCCATGGTTGACGATGACTTAATTTAAAAGTCTTAACGGATCTGAGGAGACCAGGTGCCTCTCTGTGCTGCAGCTGTGGTGAGGGGACATACCAGGTGACATACCATTTGTCTGTAAGCTGTGTAATTGAAGTGTTATGGTTTCTGCAGCAGCTGAAACCTTTCTCAACAAAGCTTCCTTCTCTTCAGACCCATCAGGTTTTGTGTGCTGAGAGTGAGCTTCTTCCACACAATTTCTCTGGGAGGTTTTTTGCTCACAGACTGTACATTGGTGCCATCCTCACCTTCCCATCACCCTGCGACCTCACATGTTGGATGTGCCTCTGGCCAGCAGTATGGCAGATGTGACTGAGAAGCATGCTTGCAGGATCATGCTGCTGATGGGGGATGCTGGGTCCATGCCAGTCATAGCCCTTCATGCTGACAAGGTCTCTGACATGGCTGGACCAGGGGGTGCATAATTCTCTTCCAGGCTTTGTGAACTTTTCTTTCTTTCAAGAGAAACTCGGATCCTGATTATGTATGCTGGAATTCAGACAGGTACTCTCACAGTTGTCACTGCTGTCTGCAGGGTAGAAACCATATCCTTACTAAATAAAAAGGAGGAAAAATTGGAAAAAAAAAACCCCAAACCATACATGACTCCACTGTCTTGGATTAAAACCCAGACAAAGGACTTTTGCTCTTTCTGAATGACTTGCTTGAATGACTTGGCAGGGCAGGGGAAGAAAAAGTTACTCTAATGCTGTTCTGAAATGTCATTCCAGATTGTTCAAATGCCACATTGCACTAAGGCTTGTAAATCAGATGTCATTTCCTAATTAAAAAATGACGAGTCTTTCACTGCTGTGGCAGAACTGCGCACAGACGGGTGTGCTCCTAGGGTTTCAGTTGCTGGGCTATAATCTGCCATGTCTACCTCCTGCTTTCCTTTTTGGAGCTAGACTCATCAAGGAAAGAGGTTAAGCATGTGACTAATTTTCACTGCTAACAAGGGGATGTTAAATGACTGGTTGTAAAGAAAAGGCTTGGGAAAGCATATTTTCTCTGTGCTAAACCACAATTTTGAATTGAAGTCTGGGTATAAGCTACTGCTATGGTAGAGTGCTGAAGAAACTGGTGGGCCTTCTGGTTTTGGGTCTCTTTGGAGACATTACACCTGTATAATTTGCTTTAGGTTTCATAGTGCCAGTTATAAAATGCCCTTCTGGATATATCTGTCCTGGAAAATTTTAAAAGGGTATTTTCTGCTTTGGTACAGCTCTCCTCAGCAGGAAAGAAACGGATGCGTAGACAGCATATGCAGAAGAGTGCTTACAAATTTTATGGGCAGAGGTTAGGCATCTTTGGTTAAGGTCTGTGGTGGGCACTTCAAATGAAATAACAGTGACTGTTTTGCAAGCTCTGGTTCTATTTCTTTGGTCTCTTTCACTAAAGTAATAAGTGGGTTTTTTTGGTCTAATGAGGTAAAAGGGTTTGTAAAGCATTTGTGGACCAAGCACAGAGCAAGTAGCTGGGGCCTCCTACAGAGACCGCCTGTTGCCCACCTTCTGAGACTGCTGCAGCTCAGAGCTTCCTGTGCTGTCATGATGGCTTTCCTCGAGTGCTGTTGGCTTCTTTTGCTTATATTTCTTTCTTAGGTTAATTTCTTCCCAAGGAATAAGTGTGTGAGTATGCTGGTGAGGTCAGGTTTGTCTGGTCACTGCTGGTGTTGAGAACTTAGCTAGTGGCTCTCCTTACCAACCTGCAGCCCAACAGGCAAAAGGAGTATCTCCTCCAGGTCCCTTGATGTCCTTTCTAAGTGTCAGACTCAATAGTCCTGGTTAGCAGGGCAAAGCCCACCCTTATATGGTTGTGAGTAAATTTCAGAACATGATGAGAGCTGCTTAGTCTTTGGATATCTTAATGGAGAGATTCAAAAGCGGGCATGGGTTTATTTTCCTCCAGGGCCCCATTCACCACCTGGGTGCAACCATAGAGACCAGGCATCCAAAGGGACCTGGAGAAGTCAGAGGCCATCCTTTGTCCCAAGACAGGGTGGACTTTGTCTGGATTACCTTACCTTTTACTTATATTCACAAAACACTTTATACCTTACCCCCAGGCAACCTTCTCTGGATCTTCGCTATCCTTATGGCTAAAAAAACCCCCAAACCTTCCCTTTGTCTACCCTAAATTTCCTTCTGATTTAAACCTTTTGGTTTTGCTGCCAGAGAGGGCAACTAGACTTTTCTGCTTGGTGGCTACTTTTCACATCTTTAAAGGGGGTTTATCAAGTCTCTCGTCAGTCTTCCTTCCCCTTACCCTGTCTAACTACCAGTTAATCCAACTTTTCCTATAGGGCCGTGTTTCTATGGTCACTGATCATGCCTGTTGGTCTCCTAGGGTGTCTCTTCAGTTGGTACACATCTGAAACACCCACCCATGGCTACACTTGGTTTTCCTAATGAGATCTTAGAGCTGCTGACTCCTGGGTGGTGCTTATATCCAGCCCTCCCAGGTGTTGTAGGATGTCTGTTCATTCTGCATGGTGTGGATGCACACAGCACTTGCAGGCACTGTTGACTTGTGATTTGTGGTGGTGCTCTCATCCTCTTTGATTAACTTGTTGCTTTACCATCTCCTTCTTGTCCTGTATTTTTCCACTGTCCTTTTGAATTGCATTCAATTTGTTTTCAGCTTGACTTTACTTTTTTTCTTGCTTTGCTTTTTCTCATCTAAAAATGTAAGCTATATAGCCTGAAAATATATGGTTACACTTTAAGGAAAGAATACCACTTTGCTTGTCATTCCTATCTAGATCTATTGAAAGGTAACTGCATCTCTTCTCTGAGGCCGCACAAATTTGCTGTTAACCACGTGGAATATTCCATCAGAACGGTGCCAATTTCCTTCTGCAGCCTCTCAGAATAGCTGCATTATAATACTGGATAATTAAGTTGCACTTCAATTGCCCTTTTAACCAAGGATATGATAACCTTGCTTTAAACTGAAAATTCACAAAGAAAGCTTATACCTGTGTGCTGGGCTGGTAGGATCCCAGGCGAGATGCTACTGTGAGGTAGTGATACTGGGACCAGTGCTGTCCCACAGGACATGTGCCATAAATACTGCTCTGATGGGGGACATAAGTAAAGGATGCTCAGTGTAGACAGATCAACTCTGGGCTGTGCGCCATGACAGAGGGAGAAGTGTTGGCTCTGTGGACGCCTGGTCTATGCTTGAATTTCTCTGGTGATAAACACCTCTTTCACTGTGGATCTGAGCTCAGCATCAGAGCTGTCTTCCCAGTGACACGGGTTTATAGCACATGCCATACTTTACTGCTTTTCTCCCTTCATGGATGCTTTTTAGGTTTTTTGAATTATTTATGTGCACTAGTACAATTTGGGCCACCACAGCTCATAATGAGCTGTTTGCATATAAACATATGGGGACAGAGCAAGGTATGGACTAGTGACCTGCACAGCTCATATGCCAGTGTACACCTTGCACAGTGTACAGGCTTGCTGAAGGGCTGTAGTACAACTGACAGTAAGGTGAGGGAGTAGTGGACAAGCTTCTGGGGGGGTTTGGAGATGTAACCATGTTGACTTGGGGCCTCACTGTCCCACAAAGGGCACTAAGACAGGTATGTGTATCTCTTGCAGGAGAGAACAGCAGCAGAAGCACATGAAGAGATAGGCACTGAGCAGTGCCAGGAGCGGCATGTCCTTGGTGGTCCCTTCAGTGTCTCTAGGCATTTAGCAGAGAGGACTAAGTGCTTAGTGTCTCCTATATCATCACTGCAACAAAACAGGCAGTCTTCTCAGCAACAGTCCAGCCTGTAGAGATGCTCCATGTTTGCTTTTGAGGCCAATGTACTTGGTGGAGACTTGAGGAGGGGGAGAGATGTGATGGATGGAGAGGCGGCAGCTCCCATGTTCCAGCTTTGATCATTTCAGGGTTGTGGAGATGCTGCTTAACTCCTGCCTCAGTTTCTTGAGTGTGTGCATTTCCCAGGGAGAGACTTAACTCTTATGAAGATTAAACCAGATACAGAAACAGCAAGGGTTAGAGTAATGTGTCTGTTCAGCAGAATGTGGGGTCTGGCAGGAGGTACAGAAATGGCAGTTTTAATTATAAATGAATTTATAATGCAATTTGCACTTAATATGTCTGGCACAATATTTTTCCACGGGAACTTCCAGGATGCTGGGCTGAACAAAGTGAGTGCAGCTTTCACTAAGTTGCACTAAATTGCTCTAACAATTGCATTTGTAATTCAGCAAATTCCTGACCTTTGCTCAGTGAATAAATTTGGATAATAAGATAAACATACACACAAAGATGCTTTTTGCTTGACATTTAGATATGCTTCATAAGCGAGTAAGGAATAAAATTCTAACAAACACAGGTTATTTCAATAATTGGAACAGTAATGATTCAAATGTAACTGTATATTTACCAGTTAATTATTTATGTAAAACTTTCTAAAGAAAGCTGCAGAGCCAGACACCAAATTAAAAGAAGCAGGCTGGCTTTTTGTAAGGGACACTGCCTGGAAATAAAAGGAAAGGAGAATTTTATAGTCAGCTCACGATTTCAGATTTCTGGGTTCCCCACTGAGTCATTGAATTCCAGATAAGAAGATCAATAAAGTCTAAGTCTTTGCTTCTGAGTTCAAATCCAATTCTGGTTGTGGTTGCTAGTGATGGCTTTTTTAGGGGGGTGGGCATGCCCTCAACTGTGTGCCTGATCAAGTAGAAGATCCTAGGCCCATGCATCATTTCAGAGGTCATTCAATTGAGGTCAGGGACTCTGCAGATTTTTTTTACCAGCTATCGACCCATACAAAGTACTTTGTGTTTGCTGATGTTATTCTTTCTTTTCTTTTCTTTTTGGATGGACAGAAGGTGGAAAAGATGCTGTATATTTTCATCTTGTATCTTTGACCTCTACCTCCCCCTAAGTTAAGCTGTAATGTAGGGTATCAGAGAAAGATGGATATGGTGATTTTTTTGTTGTTGTTGTTGAATCTACTGACAGTTTCAGTGGGGAATGAGGTGTTTCTCATGCTGCTGGAGAAAGCCAATACATATAGTTAATTATAAGAAGGAAATTAACAAAAAAAATGGAAGCCACCTCACCTCTTCATCACACTGGATAAAACAGTGAAGCAGATGGAGAGACACAAGCGCTTGAATATTTTTCATGGAGCAGTTTAGTTGGTAAATAATTATCTGTAGACAATTGTGAGCAGCTGATGTTTATTTGGTTTTGTTAGGCAAGTCAGGAGCCCAGGGAGGAGAAACTTTCTCCTGTGGATGTGGAGCTGGGACTTGTGTGTACATTATTGCTTGTCCAGCCACTCTGTGATTTGGAATCATTCCTCAGTTGCCCCTTGCAGAGGATGAAAACAGTGATGATTGCTTAATCAGAAGCTGCAAGGCTCCATAAAAATGTGAATCCTTTATTTTCTACAGGAAGTAGCCATGCAGCATCATTCCAAAGTACAGCTATAATCTATTAGTTGCAGTGGCTGGGCAGTGCCTGTTTAGTCTGATATTTTTTTCCTGCTCTAATTAACTCTTGCAAGTGCCAAGGAAACTTTATATTTGCTGGCTAAAACACAGGACTCAAAAGCAGCCAGTGTCGAGGCTGTTGTCTTGGTGGTGCTTCTGTATCTTACACTGTGTCCAAACTGTGGTCCCACTGGAAATCGCTGCCGTGACTTAGTGCTGGCTCTCAGACTGTGCTGAATACATCATCCTCAGAGTATCAAATGCTTCTGACATGATGCAAATTTTTATAATGACTTATGTCTTAATTTGCTGGCTTCTGCCTGCAGAGAAACCAAGGGCTGGGAGCAGCAAAACCTGGTCTTAGAGAAGACTCCAGGAAGTTTCTAGCTACAATGCTTCAGTTTTCTGCCTTGTACTTTCTGCTCCTCTCTCTGTAACCCATCGGTCCCTTCACAGTAGTCACAAACTAGTTTGGGACCTTTTCAGTAATTATTTTTATTTTGAAGTTATCTGACAGTGTGGCACCAAGATTTACTGTAAACTTGTGCATCTGAGCTGTGCCTGATCTTAGTGACTAAGAATAAAAGCCTCCATGGAATAGGTGGGAAGGTTAGTGTAAGGAAGGGCTGTATATATTAAACCTTGGTGCTGAACAATCTTGCCCAGATCAGGCCTGGACTTGCCAGGTCACTGGTTCTGGGATTGTTCCTAGCCAGGAAACTGCATGCTGGAGCTCAGAGGAGAAAAATTTGAAAGTCTTGTCCTGGATTCTGCTGTATCACTGACCAAAGTGTTCCCCTCTGGGTTAGGTCCATCCTCAAACTCTCCTGGGCTTATACAGGTCATCTAGGAGGTGTGATAGGTCCTAGTTACTTGGAAGGAAATTACCCCACTCAAACGACCAATCTAAAAATCAGATTTAGTTTAAACACTTGCAGGCAGTGGGGAGACAGAACAACGGACACATCTTCAGGCTCATCCACCTCTTAGACACCTCTAATAAATCCCACTCTAGAAGCACCTTTGATTATTAGCCCCCTCCCTTGTAAAGTGAGGAACTTTTAGGGAAAGACCTGGTGGTTTGGGGTGCAGAGGGCCAGGGATATGTGTAAGTCCATGAAGGTTTTTTGGTGATGTGTGGGGTGCTCCCAAGGCCTTCCCTGCACATTTTGGTGTAGATGGTTCATATCAGGAGCTCTTAGGCGCAATCATAGAAACCAGATCCTGATCTGCAGAGTCTACAGTTGAGAGCTGCAAAAATTGATGGTTAAGTTGTTTATTGTTAGAGGCAGGCAAATAAAAAGTCACTTATGAAAGATTTCTTATAAGGGTAATGTTGAAGTTTTGTTGGCAGACTTGGGACCTTGTAATCGTCTTGTGGATCAAGCCCCTTCAGGCAGATTATCTGGAAACCTCTCTCATTCCTGAACTGCACACCTCTTCAAACCTTTTCCTGGCAGGATGCAGCAGTTCTTTTGATTGCTCAGTCAATAGGCTGCCAAAACATAGCTGCCCAGTGCTGGATGCTAACAAGCACAGAAGCTGATCTTGCACGCTCTCCTAATTGAATTTTGCTTACAGCACAACAATCAGTCATCTGGTAGGATTAGACCTATATATTGTTTTCATGTCTTTTTGCATAACTGTGCATGGACTGTCCATGTGATGACATGGATATGAAAGCGTTTGCTATGAAGTGATGCCTTTCACAAATGACTTTTCAGTTCTGAGAGAAAGGTTCACAGGCAAGAGGATGTTAGCTGAGTAAATGAACTCCAGAGTTTTATATCCTTCATGAAAAAGCCTGGCTAAGTGACACTATCTAAATTCTGCAGTAATTTTGTCCTTTGTATGTGGTTTCTAGATCATCCTAAAGAACAACTGTTTCTCAGTTCTCGTGTAATGTGCAATACTCTTCAGATTTTGTGTAACATCCATGGCACACTCTGCTGAAGGCAGTTGGTAGCTTTCCTGTGGGACTGTGGGAGCATGGAGCAGAAGCTGAACAACTCCACACCCTGTAGAGATTTGCTGTACAACAGCTCCTGGTTGGAAGATTTAGTCTGGGCCATGCAAAACTATCCAAGAGATCAAAGTTTTGACATCCTGTCCTTTTCAATTACTTCGGTTTTTCTCGTGAACTGTAGTGACTCTACTAATGCTCAGAGCTGACATCTAAGAGACCTTCAGAACATCTCGTCTGTTGGGTTTTAGGTTTCCTTAGGGGAGAGACTCTCTTTTCATTGTCTGACATGGTACCTGTTGTGTTCCTGGGACAAAACAGATGGTGGCTAGTGTGAGAATGTGGACTGTGAGTTTCTGTCCATAGAGAGTAACCTGATTTCAGTAAAGTTTTCAACTTGCAGGTCCCAGGGTTTGACTTCTTAAAAGTTTTCACTGCTTATTCAACAAAATACCTTATCTGGAAGATTCAGCATGTGCCAGGTTCTGTCAGAACCACCTACACAAGCTGTTAGATTTTCTTATACAGTATGAACTAGGCTGAAACATCTGAGTGTTTTCTTAAAAGCTGATAATCTGGCATATTTAAAAATGAAGATTTCTGCTCTTCTAACTTTAGCACATGGAGCTGCTGCCCAGGAGCTCACAGCAGGCGATGTCATTTCCTTGCAGTTTCTAGGTCATACTGCCCAGTTTTTATAATTGGTACCAAGCTGGGCTTCTGGAAACATCCAAGTATTTTGTCTGAAAATCCCCATGAAAGCTTTCTCACAGTGCAGTTGTTTTTCATTAAATATTTTTACCCAAAGTAGCACTGATGAGAAAACTGATAGTGGATAAGAGCTTCTTTGGTGTTGCTTGTAATTAAACAGTGACACGGATGGCACAGCTCTTGCGAAGTGCAATCCCGCTGCCTTAGTCTAGCTTTAAATCTGTTTCAGTGTAAATCAATGAAAGCCAAAATAAACTGTGTTTAGTTAGCAGCTTCCAACACAACCACTTCAGTGTGTTGCATGCAAGACCCCTGTGGCCCCGAGCCTTGCTCTGGAGGGGCTGATGTTCTTCCAGCTGTCACTGGGCTCCTTTTTGCAACCCTGGTCTTCTCCAAGAACTCCCCACTTGTTCCAGATCTGCCCATCTCATTGCATGTATGATTGTCCAGCAGCTTTGGGGTCTAAAGGAACTGGGTTGGGAAAAACCTAAGACAAAACTTTTTTTTTAAGCTAATGCAGATCACTTGACAAAACCAGGTTTAGGGACTGATTACATAATCTGCTGGAGGGAGCAATCATCTTCAGAGGTGGTGAAGGATGGAATTGAGTGGAGGGTGATGTTCAATGCAGGCAGCTGTGGCTGAGCACAATGCTGGGGACCTGGTGAGATGTTCTCCCTGGGCTAGCTATGATGGTGGACTGGATCTACTGCCCAGCTCCCTTTTGAGGAGTGCACCCACTGGCACTGTTGCTGCAGCAACATGACTGTGGTTGGATGAGCTCTGGGGACAATTCCACTGCTCCTACAGCTACATGTTGTTGCTGACATAACCAGATGGTTATTTTCTGAAGCAGATTTTTACCTTCCTTTGGACTTCTCTGCTTTCTGAGGAAGTAGAAGCAATCTGGTGAGCAGCTGGGGACTCTGCTGTCAGGGCCATTAGAACCAGGAGAAGACAATTTTGAATTGCTTTAGAAGCCATTTGTGGCTCTACCTGTTGAAAATCTCCCCACTTTGCTCCCTTTTATGTATTTTTCACTTTCTAAGCTTTCCTTCCTCACCTCAACTTTCCTGTGTCTTTCCTTGAGCAAAATGTCTCTTGTCTATAGACAGCACTGTTTCTCTTCTGGGATGTGGAAGGAAGTGCAGGAGCATTACAGGGGTGGAACATAGTTTGGGGTTTTTTTCCCTCATGAAAAAAGAGCTGCAGGGTTATCTGAGCAGAGCAGCCATGTCATTACTGCTTTATCTAGGAGTGAGATTTAAAAACGGGATTTGGATAATAAGTACAGGCTTCATGCTAGTTATTAAAGCAAACACAGAGCAGCAGAGATAAGCCAGCTACGTTTATTCATGGATAAGAAGGTAATATAGAGGAATATGAAAATACTTTGTCAGAGGAAATCTTCTCCTGAGAGTAATGTTTAATTGCAGTTGCCTTGAGGGAGCTGGACCTTGTTTGTGAGGTGCTACACAAACATGGGAGAAAGAGCTTGTTACCTCTTTCATCCATGATCAAGGGCTCGGACTCAAGTTACTACACAACAAGTGAGTGCTCCTTATCCTCTGGTGCTCATCCATGTATTTGCTTTTAGCCATGGCAAACATGGGCTAATTCATCTTGGCTTAGAGAGACATGTGAAGTCTAGTTGCCTCACATATCCCAGAGGCTCGGAGTGCATACACAGACCATTGCTGGGGCCTGGAGGAGGCTTGTTAAGCACAGCAATAGGATCATAACCCTAATGCCTGCTTTAAGATGAGATTTGGCAGGTTGGTGCAACAAAAAAAAAGGGTGCAAGGCAAGAGTGGTGCTATTTTAATTAACATCAGCTGCCAGATCCCTGCCAGGACAATCCCTCTGCCCTGGGACACAGCAGACTTTAAGGAGAGGGTAATGTAGGGTCCCAAAAGTCTTACTGGGAGCTCTGAGAGAAGCAGAACAGGCAAAGAAGAGCTTAAGGGGAAGTAAAATAATCTACACTTTTGACAAGCATGGTGGAAGAAAGGATCTATCGGGTGCCAGATGGAGAATGAGGCTTCCGCAGTAAGGCATTCAGAACATTTCTGGAGTGAATGAGGGCAAGACAGTATTACTAGACCCGGCAGTCACCAGGTTGTGGTGAAACTACTGCATCCCTTAGCAATTCTCAGGTGTTGTCTGTGAGGACCTCAACTTGTGGTGGTACTTTTTATAGTGAAGGAAGGAAAAGCATTTTAGTTAGAAAGGGAGGAAAGCAGTAATAGATCACCTGAGAAGGTTATAAACAATGATTACCAGTGTATTCAAGAACAAGATACGTGAATGTGTGCCAGGAACCGGCTAGGATCCTTTGCTTTGTTCTGTCTTGATGCGATCACTTAGATAATTTTTTGGGTTTTTTTTAGGACCTTTTCAGTGACTGGTTCAGCCACTAATAAAATAAGCTGTGAAAATATCTACTTTCCTCTTGTAATCAGGAAACTAAATCATTAATAATGAGAGATCAAGGAAGACAACCTCAAACAAGGCAACACTTTTGTTGCCTTGAGTTAATTTCTGCTACTTAAGATGTTGAGAAGAACCAGAAATGGTGGTGGTCCCTAGTCACAGGATGTGGCTATGTTAAGGAGGAAGCCATGAGCTGAGGTTTAGGCAATCTTTTAACTACTGATGCAATAAAATGCATGTCTGTTGTGGTAAAGCCTGCTTCAAGCCATTGTCCCTGGTTTACAAGGGAAGCACAGAGGTGGAAGAGTAGGGTGTGTTTTGGCTCCTTTCACTTACATGAAGTTACAGACCAGGTGGCATGGTAGAAAGGGATTTCTGGGGGGACCCCACACATACACCCTCTAAGTGGGCTGTGCCTGGGCATGCTATGGAAAATAAATCCAGATTGTCCTTGGTAGGCAACTAATTCAGAGCTTCTGCTTCTCAGGTCCTGGCACCTCTTTAACCTTAATTTCCAGGCCAAGTGCTGAGTCTGATTTGAGTATTGTCAAGGGGGAAGTACTGAGTTCAAGCCCAGTTCTGTTGCTTCTGGCTCGCAGTAGATGATGCACAAGTCATATTGCCACAGCCTTTAGACTGGAAAGAAATTCCAAGATTTCTAAGATCAGTTAGTGGATATTAGTAAAATCTTGGCATGTGGCAAAGACCATTTGCATGGCTCTTACTGTGTGATTATTTTGTTTTTTCTTTGTGGCAGTGCCTTGGAGTTCTGTCATAAGCTAGGGCATCATCCTGCTAGGTGCTGTGTAAGCAAAGACTAAAAAGGAGGCCTTGCAACAAAGGTATCTGTGTAAATACAGGTATGCTTTGGAGAGACATGGAGGCCATAAGATACACCCTTGTCAGTCTTTTTATATTTCATGTAGATGCTAAAGTAAGCAGTGCTTGGCTGACTGGTAGAATATAAACACCAAGCTGTCAATCTTTTTTTGATGTAATGTCTTTCAAGTACTCAGATTAATCCTGAAGTGCATATGTAGATCTTCCTGAATTAGGCTGTTAAACTGATATTCTTAAGGTTAACAGTCTTAGTGTAATAGAAGCAATATAACTGAAAAATGCTCACCTAAAATGGTCTCTGTTTACTTGTTGTGTCATATGTCCCAATCACCCAGGCTTGTTCAGGTTCATCTCACCAAAAAATGATAATAAAAGACAGCATGAAAGAGAACTCTTTCTCTTGGAAACTGGGAAAGGTTGTGTGGGAAAGTAAATGTGTGAAATTCTGTCCTGGATTGAAACTATCTTTGAATATTGCTTCAACTCCTTACAGATGTAGTCATATTTCTGGTACCAACCCTTCTTAGGGTACCTCTAGTAGAGTGAAGATGAGTACATTAGGATGACTATAACAGCATTAGTGAGATGGTTTTGACAAAGGATACAGCCTCTGTCCTTTTTCTTTTTTTTTGAAAGCAGCTGCCCCAGTCTCAGCAAAATATGCAAAATATTTGAGGGATTCAGGTTTGATGGAAACAGCTGAGGAGACATGTAGAAATAAATAGTACAAGCCAGAAGACCAACAGTATCCTTGGCTGCATCAAAGAACATGAACAGCAGGTCAAGGGAAGTGATTCTCCCGCTCTACTGTGCTCTCTTGAAACCCCACCTGGAGTACTGTGTCCACCTCTGGAGCCCCCAGCGCAATGACCTGTTGGAACAGGTCCAGAGAAGGGCCACAAAGATAATCAAAGGGCTGGAAACACCTCTCCTAGGAAGGCAGGCTGAGAGAGTTGGGGTTGTTCAGCCTGGAGAAGAGAAGGCTCTGGGGAGGCCTTATTGTGGCTTTTCAGTATCTGAAGGGGGGCTACAAGAAAGCTGGGGAGGGACTTTTTACAAGGACTTGTAGTGATAGAATGAGGGGTAATGGGCTCAAACTGGAAGAGGGTAGATTTAGATTAGATGTAAGGAAGAAGTTCTTTGCTATAAGGGTGGGGAGACACTGGAACAGGTTGCCCAGGGAAGTTGTGGATGTTCCATCACTGGATGTGTTCAAGACCATGTTGGATGGGGACTTGTGCAAGCTGGTCTAGAGGGAGGAGTCCCTGCTCATGGCAGGGGGGTTGGAACTAGATGATCTTTAAGGTCCCTTTCAAATCAAACCATTCTGTGATTCTATGATAACATTTGGGATGGATGCTCACTACATGCCTCCTCCAAATGTGGAGAGGGCAGTGATTATCTGCTGCCACCATCATCTCTTTGTCTGCTTCAGAGTCCCACCTAGACATGTCCCCACATGCCTGTCAAAGCTAAGAATGATACCTGGGCTCCTCCATGCTTTCTTCCTGTTTTATGGCAATTTTAGTATCCTTCTGCTATGTCTTTTAATAAACTAAGCTATGTCTGAAGGGAGAGAGATGACTAAAGATGACTTTGAAGAATGACTCGTCTAGGGCAGTAAGGGCAGAGGACCAGAGGGACTGATCAGAAAGTACTGTTTCAGTTGCTATCCCCTGTCCTCTAAGAGGTGGGGGGGACATGGGCCAAAAAGCTTACTTTGAATTCTCCGGAACACTGAAGATGTGAAGATTTTTATGTACTTTAGTACCTAGAACCAAGGACTTTACATAATTAATGTCATGTTTTTCTGTTGCCTTCATCTAGTCATTACCACCAACTGATGTTGAAGATCACATGAAAATAAGATGAAACTCTAGCTGTACTTCAGCAGGATTTATTCTACAGGTAGATTAATTTTAATGAAGCTGTTGTGTTGCATTGACCCGTCGCTGGTTATCACTCACCTTTCCTGCATTTCAGTGTGTTGCTGCTTAGGGATAAGGCTGTTTATTGATCTCTAGTTGCTCTTCAGTGTTTCTATAACATTCAGCAATGCCTATTACAAATATTTCTCACAGTTAAAGAACTGGCAGCTGTAGCAGATGAAGGAACTGGGCTGATATGAAAAGAGACAAGAGTGGGGATGAGGCATGCTTGGCATTTGTGGTTTCTTGCAAGTCTTTTTTAGATGGAAAGTTGATTTTGGTCTCCTTTTTCGTGCTTCTCCTCAGGTTGAAATGGAAGGCTGAAGATGGAGAAATAAATGATTGCATTGGAGTAGTGCTCTTACCCATTTGTGATTTGACCTTGTGCCAGTGCTGCTAACTCATTAACCAGTGGATTGACTAAAATGACTCCTTTGAATCACTGAAATAATATATAAGATGACAGCTTGATTTTCTCCTTTGTCCCTTGCCTGTTGCAACTTTCCTTTGGACTCTGGCTTTAAGCCATAGCGCTGCATGTGTGTGACAGCCTTGCCTGTTTGATGTGAGCCCCAGCTGTGTCCTGGTGAGACTCTGTTGAGTAGCAGTAAGTAACAGGTAGGAAAAAGTGGATTATGAGGGGCAGCTCCTTAAACCACCAGCTAGCAACAGCATGAGTGCTCCGTTACATATGGGGACCTCATCTTGCTGCTTCTCACTTTGTCTGAGACTCCCACCTTCGCATGGCTGTCCTGGATGGATTCTTGGACTTGCTTGGGAAGGTGGGCTTTGTGGCAATGCCACGCTGCAGGGAGCTCGGGCATGGGCTCAGCTTTTACACTGGAGTTGGAGGTGGATGGGCTGTCTCTGCACATAGGAGTACAAGTATGAAGCTGCCCATCTATTTGAGGTCAGGCTCTTAATACAGGTGCCTGGAGTCAGCTGGGGCAGATTCAGGCCCTCATTACCAAAAAGCATGACAGACATAGGGTGGGATAAGCCTCTGTGGCTGATGCCACAGGAGAGTTTGTGTGAAATGAAGACTGGGGTGTCTGGTTTGCAAAGGAGCTGAGCAAAACAAGCTGGGAGAACAGTGTGGAGGTACTGCATGGTGGTGCTCAAGGTCAGTTTGGTGTCCTTAATTCTTAACCCAAGAACAGGGGAAATGCAGTGAAAACAGAGGTTAATGAATCTAACAGGAGTGGAAGGAGGTGCTTGGTAGCTCTGTTTACTGTAGGCATCCACTGAGGCCAGGAGCTTAGCATTGTCCAAAAAACCTAAACACCCACAGGGATGATGAAATCCCCTGTTTTGAGGCAGACAAAGGTGATATGAAATTTGTGTGTATCCTATTGTCGAAAATAGACTAGACTGCAAGGCTCAAGCAAACGATCCATCTGACCTTCACTCACAGGTTTAATATGCCACTACTGCAGGGTTTCACAGATACAATGGAAGAGTGCATGATTACAGCTTAAAAGCAAGAATATAGTATAACAATCTAAAAAGCATGCTAAATATTATATATGTGTTAGTTAATTGCCTGTGGTTACAAACTTAGAGCATGCTAAATATTTACTTACTCCTCCAGGTAAGGGCTTTCAATCCCGGAAGAGTCACCTTGGCTGGTGTTCCAACCAAGGGGGGAAGGATCTCCATAGAGACCTGAAGTAGAATTGGAGAGGTGACTCCCAATTCCTAACCTGAACCTTAGGGTTTTTATCCCCTGATTTACATGACTGTGGGCAAGACTTTGCTTGAGTGGATTATCCTGTCTAGATATACAAGGTTGTCAGCTGAAACTGACACTGAAACCCTCCAGCTTCTCTTTATCTTAGTCTCCCAGACAGCTGAATAGTAGTTTGGATTGAAATTTAGGGTATGTTATTTGCTGAGGGATTTCAAGGATCAGCTCAGGTTTTGGTTTTCATGATGCAGCTGTTTGGTCTATGGCTTATGGACAACTCAGGGCTGAGCTATCTACACAGCTTCCCATGGGTTGTCTGCATAGGTAGAGACAGCCTCAAGGCTGGGTCACTTTTTGTCAACCTGTCTTGAGTTGCCTGCAAGCACTACCCATTACCAAAACATGTTTACAAACTATGAACCAGAGGATCCACACACCTATTTCATAGGAAATGCCAGCAAGGCCAGACTCTTCCCTCTGCAGAGGCTTAGTCACAGCTGGGGCTTTCCAACCAGCTTTCCATCCCACCTTGTTCCACTTTCTGCCTGGGTGGGCAAAAATTTTCGTGCTTGCTTCACTGTTTAGAGTCATGTTAATGCATTAGGCTTTGTTGCCTGGTTAGATGAAAGTCTAATAGCGAAGTCCTGCGGGGTGAACCTTACCTCAAAAATGTTTAAAATATATTATTCCTTTTAAAACTTCCACCAAGGCTCTTTTTTTCTTTTCGGCTTTTAAGTGCCCACCATGGCAGTTGAAGCTTATCATGTCTGCAACCTGTTTTGTGTCGAGCACTGATCTGCAGAACCTCTTTTTGAATCCATCTGTTCGATCCTCGGCTTTAAAAAAAAACCAAGGTGATTATTTGGATGCATATTTTATGAGTTAGATACACAGATGGAAGTTTCAGCAGCCGTGGACCCCTCACCTCAGGCTTGGTGCAGGAGTACCTCCCTTCCTAGAGATGCTTAGGGTTGGTTGGAGGAGCTGCATGCTTCCCGCCCTCCTCCGTGTTGGGATCAGACAGAGCATCCTCTGCTTGGTCCCTGTGATCCCTGGGCAGGCAGGGAGCAAGCTGGCTGCCTCCTCACTTGCAGTGGGTGCTGGTGGCATAGGAGGGTACAGGGCTGCTTTTGACAGATGAAATCTTATTTTTTCAAAACATGGGTTAACATAAAAAGTGTCAGGCTGTTCAGTTTGGAACAGAGTCTTTTTCTCCTGCTCCATTTTTGTTTCTTTTCCTTCATCTTTTCTGCCTTTCTCAGTCTCTGAGTGTGTGGAGGGCTGGAAGCCATGGAAAGCTCAGAGTCAATACTTGGGCTGCGCTAGATGCTGCGGGAAGGAAACCTTGCTGCAGCCTGTCGCTCTGCCAGGCCACCTCTGGCAGCTGTCCCCTGCGGGTGTCTCCGACAGATGGGCAATGCCTGAACAACAGCTTTGTGCTAATTGAGTTTAAAATCAGCACAATCTTGTAGAAAAACCAGGCTTTCTTAGCTCTGGAACTACGTCATTTTTTTTCTTATCCTCTCTCCACATTTGCATGTTTCTGTTGGAAAAGGGAAGAAAATAAAACCTGAATATTTTCTAAAGGAAAATTATTTCCCTTTTGAACTAAAGAAAAAAGCAAATGTTTCCACTAACTACTTCAAATCATGTGATTTAGCCACTTCCAGAAAACTTTTAGCATTCTTTCGAACTGTCATAATTTTTATTTAGTTGAGCCAGGAATGAGTAATTTGATTTCTGTCCCTTGATGAATCTGCCAGTGTGGTTACCATTATTTTCTCTCTTTGATAGAAGCAACTGGCATGCTGCTTTCTGCCCTGGGAAGCCTCAACTACCACAAAGGGCCACAATCTGATGGGATGTCAAATCACATAGCACTTGTTAAGCTTCTGTGACTGGCAGCATCTGTGCGTTTGCAATGACATCTCTAAATCCATACAGGATACAAAAACACTCTAAAATTGTAGCCTTTGTGTGTGTATGTGCTGTATGTTTTATTTATAAAGCTTTTAGAGATAGCAGCTTGTTTTCTAATTTATTCTGGGTTGGTGAGGAGGAGTAAATCTCATTGGCAAGACAGAATTTGCAATCTGAATTTAAAAGGAACGTGGAAAAAAATAGGAATTAAAAAAAAGTCCAAGGTTCTGGGACATGTTTGCATGAATAATAATGCTTCCAAAATGATAATGGATTGTGTGTCATCCATTTGTAGAACTGTAGAAGCTGCTGTGATAAATAAAACGATACGTCAAATTTTAAACAGCATGGGGCCTGTGTGTGTCACTCATCAGATACAATTAAATGAGGAGAATAATTGCTGCCTGCTAAGTGAGAAGTTGCAATGTCACAGTGCCATGCTCAGCTTTCATTTGCTCTGGACATTCAGTTAAGGGCCTACCCGTGTTTGATAGGGAGCTCTGGAGATGAGGATGGGTGGATGTTTGCTAAGCTCTTTGAGGAGCCAAAGCTGTGCTGTTGTGATTCAGTGTTTTAAGACTTCCTGTACCTGTTTGTAGGGGCTTGATCATGAGTGACACTGCTGGATACTTGTTCCCTGCTAGGTGCATAAAGTCTCTGCAGCACTAAGCATGCAATTGGTTTTGAGCCACAAAACCACTGTTTCTTCACAGCAGTCCTGTACATCTCACTAGAACTGTGTTGTTGGGTCTTTCCAGCCTGGCAGTGCAGTCTTTTGCACTTGGAGGATGTCCAAGTCTAGCAGAGGAAGAGATACTTGAAGAAAATGGACCCAGCTCCAGGGAATTTCTACTGGCAATGTTGCTTTTGCATAGCTTTACAGATGGATCAAAACCTGCTAGAGGAGACCTGAGCCTGCCTTGAGGAGAGAGAGATGGAGACTAGCTGATCTCTGGGGTGCTGCCATGCCTGTTTCTGTACTGCACCATGGACTGACTGCTGCTACCTGCAGACAGAACTGGTATTAGAGATGTGGTGAGGGGGCCAGTTTCTACAACAGCAGGAAAGGCAGCAGAACCTTTTTTTGATTTGGTTTGGTTTTTTTTTTTTTTAACCCTGGCCACTTGTTCTTTGGTACATTTTGTTTCCAGTTGGTGGCATGTGTTGGTGCTAAAATAAGAACTCCTAATTGCTATCTACTCATTAACTAATAATAGGCAACTCCTTAGACGCAGATCATGGACAAGTGCATATTAAGCCATTCCAGGTTGCACTGTCTGCAAATACTTTACTGGAGGCCACAAAAATGCCCATGAAATTACTTGAAAATGGCTTTTGAGATCCTAGCTTTTCTAGTTAGAGGTGAGGGAAAATGCTTCCCCCTCCCCCCACCTTTGACCAGGTATTTCTTCCTGTGCAGATGTAAAGTATTTTCTGTTCTGTGCTGGTCTCTAATGCAGATTTATGGTCGGATGAACCCCAAAATTCTGTGGTTTTTTTTTTTTGTTTCAGGACTTTGAAATAAGCATTCCTGCATCAGGAACAATAAGTCTCCATCCTTTCAGGTAAGGAAAGTTTCCATTTACCTTCAGCTATGTAGTCACCTAATGCCCAGGGTTGTGTTGGTCTACCAGAGGGTATTAGCACTCGTGTCTTACTAATAAGATTATGAAGAAATCTAATACTTTGGCTTTTGTAAGACTGTGCTATTATGCAAGGCGCATGAACAGATAATGTTAACTCCTCATGATAACCTGATGCTGAGCACTGTGCTCAGAAGCCAGGCTGACTGTGGACAGGACAGTCACTTAATGTTATTTTCCTCTCTTGTGTGTTCTTTCTAGGTTGAAAGTTCCCTGAAGCACCAGTTTCTTCTGTTCAGCAGATAGTGCTCACAGTGCTTTTAGACTCTATGTGGACATGAAAACACACCAGATGAGAGTGCATGATGAGCTACCACTGGAGATTAGGCTGATCATGTCAATGACAGTAATCTCAGTGTTACAGTACCTTATCCCAAGAAGGTTTGCATCGCTGACATGTGTTCTTGACAGGAAGGCATCACTTGGGCAGCTGAGCTGTTTACTTCAGCATCTCACCTGGGTGTTATGAGGAAGGAAATGAGACTGACTGTGAGCACTCAGCTGCTGCAGATCCTGTGGTCCTTTTGCCTTCCAGATGTTGCCACTGTAGCTGGAAAGATGCTATTGCTGCCCAAAATCTAGCAGCAGCATCTTGCTCTACTGAACCGTGAGAAACATCCTGATCCCAGGGCAGGATGGCTCGCCGCTGCAGACCAACAGCACATATATGACTCTGGAGCTCTGGCTGGCCTGCCAGGAGTGCCAGCAATTTTGCTCACAATGCTTATCAGCCCAAGATCTGGCTTTAAGTGTACAAGTGCAAACATCTCAAAGGTAGACAGAGGTATTAGCTTTAAAGGTCAATACTGAAGCCTTCCATATACACGGTATAGAGGCTATCTCTGTTAGAAAGTTCTTGTAAAATTATAGGGTGAAAAAACAAGCATTAGCGTGGGAGTAAATGGATTTACTGGACTGTGCTCAGTAAACAGTAAAGCTGGTACTCGTCTCTGATCAGTCCCAAGATAACATGGGGCATAGCATTGTGTTCTGTTGGGCTGCTCTTCATCTGCCATCTCTGTGTCCTTCCTCTTCTTGTACAGCATGTGTGGGGACTTGCCCAAGTTCTCATGGGCTCTAAGCTGCCAAAGGTCTATGTGGTTTGTGTGCAGCAGCGTGGGACATATGTTCATGTCCATTGGCTGACTCAGCCATGGCAATTGATCTCACTTTAAAGGAGGTTCTTTTTGGTCTTGCTTATGATCCTTGGGGACTGCTGAGCCTGGATGCAGCTGCGATTTTGCCAAAGGCTCTGAAGTGTCAGGGTCCTTCTGGGTGAACTTTATGGGAAGATGAGGAGGAGCTCCTTGGGCTGATCCTGGCTGCCCAGCCATCTACTGCACTAACTGACTGTATATCTCCTTTCTGTGTATGGTTGAACTATTCTACTCAAGATTTTAGGCTGGCTTCCTATGGAAACAAAGCTTAGACTTGCAGTCCATGTGGAACCATCTGTCATCCTGCTTGGAGAGTAGAAGCCCTGCATGCACACAAAGGCCAGTTCCAGCAAAGTTTTACAGAAGGGCAATGGTCTCAAAGATGTAATGTCCTGGCAGGGGTGGGTATAGGAGAGCCACTCTGATACGCTTCCATGAGGGTAAGGCTGTATTGAAAGCTCAGCCCTGTTAGATACCCAAGAGTCCATGGAGCTCTGGGCACAGGCAGCAGCAGGGATAATGAAGAGTGTGCACTCGATGAAGGTGAGAGAAGTCTTAGAGGGGAACCTAGGTCCTCCTGATTTTCATTAAGATTGGGTTGGATTGTCAGGTACTTTTTTTTTTTTTTTTATTTATTCCCTCCCCCAGAAAATACTCCTATCTCTTGCTTCTCTCTCCTTGCTGCTCTTGTTATTTGTAGGGCTATGCCATCAACTCTAATGAGCCAGAATAAACACCCTTTTTTCTTCTTGGAGAACCTTAGCTTTTCTCTTTTGCAAAGCCCAGATAATTTCAATCATCGTGACTCCATAATAGCCCTGTGAAGACTTGCATCCACACAACCCAAGGGGACGTCAAACTGCAAACACGAGAAGCTGGGGATGACAGGGGGGATAGAGCACTGTGTATTGCAGGTCACCCAGCAGAACATGCTGGGAATGTGTTCATGCTCTCAAACTAACCAGAGCACATGACGCAGAGGCTTGTACCAGCTTCACACTTATATGCTGGCTTCAGGAAAGACCACTCCTGGTCTAAACTTGGAGTAATTTGGGCAGGTGCTATCCAACTGCAGGTATAAAGTTTTCAAAAATTTTTTGAGGGACATAAAGCTTGTAAAGTGAATTCGTGCCAGACTCATGGGGTTATTTTTCTCCTAGGACATTTGTGCTTGAGCAGGAGCCCTAAAGCCAGGTTTACTGAATTGGCAGAGCAGGGTCTTCATCATTATTAGAATGAGGATTTAAGTACCTAAATCACACTGATACTTTCAAAATCTTTTATTCCTTGTTACTGTGTGATTTTGATAAACTCACTTACTGGAAAACTGAACTTTTTATGGAAAAATACATCTGAACTGTAAGAAAGCCCCCTTTTTTCCTGCAAAAAAGGCTGGAGGTGAAGGAATGATATTAAATATTGATAAGCTCTGTTCCTAATACCGATACATTTTCCCCTACACAGCTCTATAAACTGTATTTTCACAAAATTTTGAAAGTCTTGACTGTTGAAAGTCTTGTGGTGGGTTGGAAATAGCTATGCTTTATCTGATGAATGGGTCTGTTTCTTACCTTGACGTCACTGGTGATCTTCGGGAACAGATGTTGTGAAGTGCTGGTTTGGGGCCTCCAAGGGCTGGGTGATAAGTGAAGCAGGGGCTGGGGATTTGGAATAGAGAGTGGAGCACCAGCTCCAGGCAGCATGTGTTTTCCAACACCCAGTCCTATGTGGGAGCCTCTCGGGGGGACAGGGTCAAGCAAAGAGGACAATAATAGACGAACTGAGAGACGCAACTCTTATAATGCCTTTCAACTGCCATAAATGTTTTCTTCTAGTCTGGGTGAAGAAAGGTTTGGAGCGGGTTTTGTTCATGAGGCTCTGCCGCTCCCTGTGCTGTTTTCTATGTGTACATCGCATAGCAGGCATGTGAGGGAACACAGCACCTTTTTTTTTAATTTCATGGAGATCAAAGTCACATTTGAAACACAGTGTGAAGATGAAGGTTTTTCAGAATTAAAGACTCGGATTAGGTGTGGGTCTTCATGTCACATCATCTCTCCAAATGTTTTCATGTCAGCAGAAAAGAGTGAGGCTTTCTGACCTTGAAAAGACATGCCTGAGGGAAAGACTCCTTCATGCAATTTTTAATACTCCTCTTAGTGACTTTTTCCTTTTTTTTTTTTCAAACTGCTCTAGCACAATACAGGTTTGAACTAATGAATGTCACACTCATATGGGGCAGTTCCAAAAATGAAAGACCTCGAGTGACTATTACTGCACTATATGGAAATGTTAGCAACCTCACCTACATTTCTGACTTTCAAGTGTCTTGGTATCTTATAGTTAGCCTGTCTGATGCGTGAGAGAGACAATCTGGATTTAGTTTCAAACCCTTCACATAAAACTTCACTAAAAAATAAAAAGCACATAAAAGGGAGCATTATAAGCTGATTATTTTTTCATTATCATTTTAATTTGCCTCATCTATTATTTGAAGTGGCATTGCTAAAGGTTGTTCTCAGCAGCAATGTTCCTCCCTAATACTGGGTGAAGTGGGGATCATTTTCAGATCCCTTTGAAAGCAATTTTATTTGCAGAAGACATGGATGAGATTGTCATTGTGGTACAACCTTGGGTGTGTTTTGTATCTTTAGCAAGGGACCTCAGTCGTACCACTTATTTCCTGGAGGGAGAAGATCTCCGTCCTCTCAAACATCTCCTACAGCAGATGTGTTAACTGCTTGAGGGGGGCAGCAGACACTGATTCTTGCACTGTGTGGATTTTGAAGGGTCTTCCTCTGATGACATGTTCTGATCAGGCACAAAAATTTGATAGGATGAGCTGGTCAAATGAGGATCTGTTATCATCAAGGCAAGTGGTAGGGATGGTGTTGGAGCCCTACTGAAGTTAATGACAAAATATTCTCTGATTACAGTGAAAGCAATTTTATCCCTCTCTGTTTTGGGCAGGAGTATGAGGAGGCAGGATTCACCTTTCAAATGTAGCAGGCTCGCTGTAAAAGGCAGTGGACTGGGACTAGGGAGATTTAGTCCTTGTTCTGCCACTGGTTTTCTGGGGCACTGGAATTAAGTTGCAGTATTTATTTCTGTCTCTGTTTCTTCAGCAAAAGCATCTCTCAGTATTGAGGTTCAGCCAGAGTTGCTAATTCTAAGACTTATGATTTCCCCAACTGATGCTAAATTTTTGCCTCCATTTCTGCTTTTCTTTCAAGACTGTTGCTTTGGTTGTGTCTCTTTTTCAGTCTTGTGTATTTCCTTGACCATTTTTTAACTTGAAGCCATGCAGAACTTTTGTGCTAAAGTTAATTTCCCTTCTCCATATCCCTTCCCCTGCTGCTTCTTGGATTGTTAAAGCTTTTCCTGATTTTCAGTATGGGCTTAAAAAGCTGGAAGAACACAGGTCCTGCCTGGAAGCTGCTGAAGTGAACAGGGGGTTTATAGAAATGGATAGAGCACAACATTCTCAGGTCAAAAGTGACCTTAGTTCTGCCATGCAGAGACACATAGCAGCAGCAGAGAAGTGGGGAGGTATTTAGGTGAGCTGCAGTGTGATCCCTGCATGCTTGTGCCAGCAGAGGTGTGAGCTTGCAGAGTGCAGTGAGGGGTCTTATCTGGTACAGATGCTTCTGCAGCTGGGTTTCAGAGCTCCTCGGTTTGAGTTCACTTCAGTTGTTTAACCCGCTGTTTACAGCGATGTGCATAAATTACAAACCCACACATTTGCACTACAGAAGAATAAGATCTGAGGAGTTTTCCCTATTTGACAAACATGCATATGACAAGGGATGGCAACACTACCAACACCACGGATTTCATTGTTGTGAATCCTCTATTGCCTTAGGAGAAGAGATGCTTAACCTACTTTAGCAAATGCAGTCAGGGAGTACATCAGCTTTATTAGTTGGCCTGTGCTATATGGGATCCTTCTATGCCAGGAATGATTCCTCTGTGGTCTTGTATGGTATAACCTCACAAGAAATGAGAGGATGCTGTAGGAAACACATAGGCTTTGGGTTGACAGAGGTTTAGTTCAAGGAGATGGAGCTTAGCAGAAAGCTGTGCCCAGAGCCTCATGGTGAAACCCTTCTTGGAGATGCTGGTGGAGCATGGCCTCAGATCTGCAATCCGTGAAGGGGGTGACCACACAGAAGGTCACTCCAGCCATGTGGTCTTCCGTTGCTGCACCAAGAACCAGGGAAGCTGCTCTCTGGTCAAGCTGCTAGGAGATAATGTTACTCCTTCCCCTTCTTTTTGGATGACTAATACCACTAAGGCTATTTCAGTAAAATCACTGTGCTGTGGGACTAGTGAACTTGGCTTATAGTGCAGGGTTGCTGTTGTGCTGCGACCCTGAGCACATGCTTCCCCGTCTTATTTCTGCTGACCGGTAACATCTCTTCTACCATGGGAAAATGAAAGGGCCTTGAACTTTTCTTGGCAGCAACTCATGTAGCACCAAATGGGTGGTGTATTGTCAAACACTGGCTGCAGCCCCATTTTCTTTGTGGCTGCCTGGCACAACATCCCAAGGAGGTCTGGTGGGGTTGAATAGTTTTCCACCAGCTATGCCCTGAAGCTGTTTGCAGTTGGAGCTGAAAAAGTGAATTTAAACAATCAAGTAATGTAAAATGGAACTTTTTACTCATTGGCAATGTAGTTTTGTGACATGAGTCCTGGGTTCTCAGTTTGTTTTTATTTTCTCTTGCTGTAGACTTCCTACAATCTCCTACCTGAGTCCCACATCAGCAATGGACCAGCCTGGAATGGGCTGTGATAATTTAAGCAAATCTGGTACGAAATGTGAAGGTTGTGTCTAATGAGGATGTGCTGGGAAGAGGTGCCTGTTCTCTCTAGACTGCACCACCAAGGACATGCTCCTGTCCCTCGCTCTGACAGAAAGCTTGCAGACATTTTCTCAGTCCTCATTGACTGCACCAGGGTTTATGTTTTCCCTTCTGTGCTCCCAGTGACCAACAGTTCAAAGGGGTCTAACTGCAGCCACAGAGTTTCTCTTGTTTAGTTTTCTTCCAGCAACCAAATTCTCTAAAGATAAAATAGAAATTACTGGGGAAAAAAGTGCAAAGCCTAGTTCAGTTATATCTTTCTTCTCTTTTTTTTATAGCTTTCCCCTGAAATAGTTCTAGCAAAAATTTAATCTTAGCCTGCACAGGTTACAGTTTTGAGTAGAAAGTATAACTCAACAGAGAAAAAAAAATCTAATAATCCTTTTTTTAAAATAGACACACAGACTGGTTATGCCTAGGTTATTTTAAAATATATTTTCCAACACATTTTGCAATGGCAGAAGAAAATATGATCTATAATTCTATGAAGATTGTTTTCATCAGAACATTTCTCATTTATTTCAAATTTACCAGGAAGAAATACAGACTTCGTTTCCTTCAGTAAATTGAAAGTCTGGGCTAAAAATAAAAAATATTGTCACGAGTGAAGAAAGATTCAATGGTTAAAAGACTACTTCTTTATCAGGAAGAATGTTTCGCAGCATACAAAATAATACCTACTTTTTTATTTCATAAGAAAGGAAAAATATTCGATTCTCTTGTGTTAAAATTTCCTATATTTGCAAATGTATTTCAGCAAATGTATTTCCTTCACTAAACTGGCGATGTCAAGAACTTGATTGTCTGGGATATAGTCTCTCATGTCTCACCATTCCAATCAAGATGTTCAAAAACTCATCCTGCTAGTAATAAAATAGCCTTGGTAGTCCTGAAAGTTACAACACATTATAAAATTTAACAGTAAATACTCCTTCCATAGAGGAAGGTCAGCCTTTTACTTGTTCTATGGAGAAGGTCAATAGCAGAGTTGTTTTAAGGGTAGAGAAACTCACCACTGAACATATGGTGACTTTCTTCCCTGGGTGCAAGTGATCATGCTCCAGTTAGACATATTTTGTGCAGGCAGGAGGAAAGTCCAACAAGTGGTTACATATTCTGGGTACTTGGTAAGTTGTTGCTTTTCGAAGAAACAAAAAAAATAATGTGAAAAGATTATTTGGATGGTTAAAGAAAAACAGTATTTTGCTCATCGATAAAAATGAGTTCACTAACTAGCGCTGATTAAGAGATGGTGTGAAAACTTCCGTAAACAAATCAATATTTAACAAGGGTGAAAGGGAAGCTGATAGAAGCAATTAGCTGGACATAAGGAAATGCAGCCAGTTGTTGAGGGAAGATAAAAACAGAAATTTAAAAAATATGTGATTAATGAGGTTAAGGAGCTGGCTGCCCTACCCAAATCACATTTATGTCTTAAAACCTGATTAAACACTACATTAAAAAAATCTATTATCAGTTTACAGCGGCGATCAGCAAAGATACCATTTGTTCTTGACCCAGAGTTCATCAAGTTTTATATCCATGAACATGATGTCTTAGACATGTGTCTGAGATGAGTCTCCCTCAGAAGGTGCCTGTTTCTCTTCATTGCCAGTGAAAGGCGCTTTCAGTGACAGGCCTGACAAATGCTGGAAAAAGCTGAGATTAATCCCTCTCCATTGCCAGGAGCAAGAATTCTTGGTCCGTTATGAGTCTGGATTAAAAGCTATCAGATTTTAGAAGAAAATAATGTTGATGTTTGCCTTGGGTTCATTGGTTTGTTTTGCTTTGCTCATGTTGTCCAGGTTTCTTTCATAAGTAGAAAGGATAGAAACATAAAACAATGCTTGGACCTGCAACTTGAGGCTATATGGAAAAATCTCTGCAGTTAAGTGGCCCCTGATTAAGTTGCAGTTCAACCACAACGCCTATCTGCTGACCCCCACGGAGTGTGTCCTAAGGATGCCCGAGGTACGGATAAAGTCTGTCTCCATAAGCTGTAATGTCTACCCTGATGTGACAAGGGAGAGCACAGGGCTTTACATACTGAAGATGGAGCGGTTCAGGAGGAGGATGAAGTCCTCTGCAGAAAAGGTGACACTGTGGGCTGGTGTCCTGCTGCCAGCAATGGTGTTAGGGTGCTGGGACATTCTGCTGAGCTGAGCAACAGTGCTAGTAGAGACCTGCTCCAGTGCTCAGAGGTGTGGCAGGGAAGTCTGTGTTGTGAAGAAGAACCTGTACCTCTCTCTTCTTTAAAACTGGCCAGAGCATCAAAGACAAGTATATAGGGAGGCAAGCTGCTTTTTACATAGCCATCCTTAGGGACCTGCACTTAGGACCAGAGGGCTGGGAGTGATTTTGGGGTCATACAATAGGAATTCTGAAACTGAAAAGGAGGCTTTCTAAAAACTACATACAAGATGTGGGATTCAGGTCAAGAGTAAGGTTCCTAAATTTAGGTGTTTACATTATTTAGCTTGAAGAGGAGGAGGATGAGAGGAGACCTCATTTCTCTCTACAATTACCTAAAAGGAAGTTGTAGTGAGGCTGGTGTTGGTCTCTTCTCCAAAGTAACTAACGATAGGACAAGAGGTAATGGCCTCAAGTTGTCCCAGGGGAGGTTTAGATTAGATACTAGGAAGAAGTTCTTTACTGAAAGAGTGGTTAGGCACTGGAACAGGCTGCCCAGGGAGGTGGAGGAGTCATCATCACTGGAGGCGATCAAAAAATGAGTAGATGTGGCACTTCAGGACATGGTCTAGGGGTCAGGGAGATATTGGGATGAAGGTTGGACTTGATGATCCTAGAGGTCTCTTCCAACCAAAATGATTCCATGATTCTATGTACACTTGGCATCTATACTCACATTACACTCAGAAGAGATCAGGTAAGTGTGCCCTAAAGCAGAGTAAGCTGGTTGTTCAGCTGAATTGGTCCTTAGGACATGTAGACTGCATTGGCCAGGGGTGGGATGCACTGTCCTAAGCACAGACACCTTTCACTATTTTGGAGATGTCGCGGTTGGGCGCAGACATACAAAACACCTCCCAAAGGGAGAGAGATTGAGGGTAAAGTGGAAGGTCTCAGGGGGTCTCTAGAAGAACACAGGTCTCTGCAGACATCGTGGCATACCCGCCAGCCCACTGCATGCATCCCCAGGTCCCTCAAATGGCACCCTGCAGCTCTAATTCAAGAACCTAAATGAGGCCTAAAACTCCACTGAATATGATGGGAGTTTATACATTCAGCGTAAATGTAGACATCTAAAATTTCACAGAATTTTGGCTTAATCTGAAATTGAATCACAACCAAGCTCCCACCAGCATCATTTAGTGATGGGCACAGTATGACTGCTGTATTTGTCAGGGTAGCTAAGTGACTTCCCAGACAAATCTTTCTCGGCTCTGAGCAGGCAATCCTTTCAGCCAGCCTACTTCCAGTCCTGACTGCTGGATGCTTTTCAGATGTAAGATGACAAAGGGAAAACCTTTCTACTATATCCCAAACAGGCATGGAAGCATGAACTCTGGCCAACTTGCTTGCTCCAGCAGATGCTGTGCTCTCACCTCCCCCTTGCCTTGGTCAACACCTCACAGATTGACATGAGCGGTGAATGGACACTGAAGGGCAAGTACAACACAGTGAGGGGGAGAGCAGTGAAAAAGTTGCTTTGTGTGTGAGCCATCGTCTGAAATCCCTTATTTCCTTAGTCGCCTTGAAGCAACAGACCTTGTTTTTCCCCACAAACTAGCTTTGTGATTAGTAGCTGTAAGTCAGATGCTTTATTAGACTTCAGAAATGCTCTTAGCCTACTAGAAAATCACTTTGTGGGGTAAGTGCTGCCACTCAGGTTGTCATTAAAGCACCCATGAGAGGACCCTTCACTCCAGGTGCCTTTTTGGGTTCTCCCTGTGTGGCAGATGCTGTCCCAGCCTTTTTCACTGTTTGTTTGGTTTTTTTCTGGTCCCTTCAAGCACACTGGCCTTTGGCTCACTCAGATGCTGCAAAGCACCTTGTATCGCAATTTTTCACTTTGCTGTTGTGGACCAGCGTGTGAGCGTCCACGTGCATGTGGGAGGAAGAAATGGTATTTCAAATTTGCCAACCTTCCACTTCATGCTACTGCATGTAAAGCAAACCCCCAAATCATTCATTTCTAAGCTTCTGCCTTGATTCCCAGAGTTTTGATTTAATCTTAAAATATTTAATCATTTCCTTGGCAAATGACACTGAAATTGGACAGATGGTTTAAACTTAGCTCTCTTCCCTGGAGAAAAGCTGCTCAATTAAAACAACTGTAGCTCTCACACATTCAATTCATCCTTATCAGCCTGTCCCAATTAATCCTCTAAATGCAATGTTACATAACATGGGATCCTGTCTCCCTCATTTACTTTTCCATCTTGTCATTATTTCCTCCCTGTTTACTTACCTACGTGGCGTCGCTGGGAGTCAGGAGGAAACTGCTGGGTGGGGAGTGGTGCGTGTGAAATTTCCAAGTCAGAGCGAAAGGGAGGGACGTACATAAACCATTGCACTCCGTCACACATGCTTTTACTCTCTGATGTTATTTTTCTCCATGGACAAATGTTCTTTGCGAATCCTTGAAACAGCAGAATTAAATTTCTATTATGCTGTTTTCTGTGTAGCTGCATAATCCTTTTCTGCTGCTAGCTCTGGAATTGCTTGGCTTATGCTCGCTGCTCGTGAGAATGTGTTTTTGCACGTGCTGGGGGAGTGCAGTTTGTTTAGCTGCAGAAAGGACACAATTAGAGCTGAGCTCAAGAAGACCAGAGTAAATGGCCATAATAAATCCCGCTGGAGACTGGGTCGTCTAACACTGTTAATCTTATCTCTGTTGTGCTGCCTGGATTGTTTCACTCCACCACAGTATTAAGAACAATAATTTGGATTTAATAGGCCTGGATGTCATTCAGGCAGTCAGTGAGGGTGAAGTTATACCTCAAGAAGCACCAGCCTGTGTTCCACAGCTATGCACCCAGAGAGGGCTGAAGAACAAGTCTGGGCACAGGCGCACACACGCTGGGTCCCCTGGCTCACTGTTGCCCAGTATCTTGGCTGTATGTTGGGTTCAAGGCATCCTTGGGTTAGCTGGGTAGCTGGAGATGGCTTGAGCTGGTATGGGCCTTATCAAGGTGACTGTCCAGAGCCTATGGGCAGGCTCAGATGGCACCCAGTGAGACCATTACCTGGCAGTCCCACTGGAGAAGGATCTGGGTTCAAGGAAAAGAAAAATTCACGCGTAGGATGGATTTGTTCAATCTACCTTCAGATTGTAAGGAAGGAGACCACTGCAAAATGTCATCTTTGGCCACTGTGGTTCTACTCCAAATGTTACAGGCTAGGCACCACATACTTATCTGCTACTGGTCCAGAGCTGGTATATAAGGCAATAAAACCAAAATATGAAGGACTTTGAAGCTAGTCCTGCTTTGTGTTGGAGATTGGACTGGGGACCTCTAGGAGTCCCTTCCAGCTTGAATTTTTCCATTATTCTACAGACTGAGAATATTAAGTGTAATTATCCCTTTAATATTTGTATTAGCAAGGACAATCATGAGGAAAAGCCAAAAAAATTCCACTGGAATTTTCCTCTGAATAAATTAATAGAAAAAGACAATCTGCTTTACATATTTATTTCAACACCTTCCTAGATTATTGGTGTTTTGTTTAGTTTTCCCCAAATAATTCCTTTGGCTGCTAACTGTACTGAATGATTTGCTGTATGGAGAGGGGGAAACCTCACATATTCAACAAATTTGGACTTTTCTTTGGATTCTACAGTAATGAAAATAAGGTTTTGTTAGTTTCCCAGAGCAGAAGTTTTTTTCTTTTTCTGCAGCACTGTTTCATTTAATTCAGTTGAGAATATATTTGAATGCTGAGCCATTAAGGCAGAATATTTTATTTGAAACTGAAGATTTGTGGGGAGCCACTGAAAAGTAGCAATGTGTAGAGCTCTTTTACTCTGTCTCTATATAAAAAAGAAAAACTTATCTAATAATCCTGCAAGTCAGAAATAGAAGCTATTTATTGACAGGGCAGAGTTTTTTCCTCTAATATTTGTTTTTCCAGTACTACATCCAAGGCAGTAATTAAATTTGGAGACAGCTTACCTGGGGAATTATTCCACTGCTTCATTCTCCAGGAATTCTTCTGAGTATCCAGGGAAATTTCAGGACCTCTTAATTCCTTCCTGTTGTTTCGGGATTTATTTATATGTATCACATACTAAATAATTAATATCCCTAAATGGCATACACTTGAAGAAAAACCAAAACACAACCAAAGCAAATCTTCATGGCCTAAGACATCTGTAAGCTTTTCCAGGATTTCTGTTACTTGGAACAGGTCTAATCATTGATCCTCCATAAATCCAAGTAGTTACAACTATGCATACAGTACTTTGTAGTAAAAAGTCTGATGCTACCATGTTTAAGTAATATATTAGCAGGAAAAGTATCTCTGCCATTTAAAAAGGGGAATTCTAAAAATATGAATTGAAATGTTGATCTTGTTGTTATCATTCTTGTGGATTCTTCTCTTCTTTTGGCAAAGACATTTCGACCTAAATTTTCCCTGCTGGAGTTCCTACTACAATTCAGCCTTCCTACAAGGCTCCCTTTTTGTGTCTCAGTCTCCCCAGGTGTAGGCAAATTATATTCTGGCTATGGAATAGTGTTGGGAAGTTAATTTTGTTTGGATTCACCAAGAGCCCTGGGATCCCCAGTGACAATGGATTTTGAAGGTATAAAGTCTTCTTGTTGCTATTGGAACAACCAACTCAAAAATATTTGTAAATAAATGAGTGGAAATGCAAACTCACATAAGACCTTGATTGTTTCATTTCAAGCAGTCAACTCTGAACGCTCCTAATTTGTGGAAATTAATTATGAAACACAACCATATGTCCCTGTAATTACAAGAAAATAGATGGAAGCTGAGGAGACCGGCTGAATTTTGTGCATGAATAAATCTCCTCATGAGAGATGCTGGCTGTAATCCCTCCTTGAGGGAATTCAATCCAGTCTCACACCCATGGGCTCCCTCCATGACATCCCACCATAGTGCTACACATTGGGGTAGTGTGAAACAAAGTCCTCTGAAAAGTATTTACAATAATAAGCTGCTGACACTTTAGCTCAGAAGTGGAGGAGTGAGGGCTGGGTTTTTGGTGGCAGCTGAAGCACCCCTCACTCTGTCTTTAAACATTGACCGTTAACTCTCATGCCCGAGTCACCTCTGAAACCTGGGGAGCAGCAGGGATTACCCCTAAGCTGGTTTTCCCCTGTTCCTACTGTCAGGCAGCAAGAGAGAGTAGGAGAGAGCCACGTATGTAGTGGTGAAGCTTCAAATCGGTCCTGAGGTGCTCAGGTTGAGCTGGAGCCGTTCAGTGCTGGCTTGACTTGGAGATGGCCTTGTGGAGAGCAGGGGCTGGAACTGCTCAAGTCTTTGCTGCCAGGGGATCCTGGAATTTATTACTCGTTATCTTTAGGTTTTCTGCAGGCAATATCAAAGCAGAAATGTACGTCTAACTCAGACATATTCTGGGATTATTTTCTTGACTTGAGTGGAGTTACTACTCCTGTTCCTCACTGATGGGGCTGGAATGGAGCTCTGTAAGGATGTTGGTGAAGGTCACATAGAGAGGAGCAACCAAAAGATTTAGTGCCCTGTAGTTGCTATTTTCTTTTACTGACTGTTCTGGGAGAGAAGCAAGCATATGATCTTCAAAGTCCAAGACAACAAGAAAGCCTAATGACTGATCTTGACCCAACCAGGTTGTGTGCGCAACTCTTTCAGGCTTTCGTTTGATCTCTGGGAGACGATCCATGGTTATTGAACTTATGTCACTATCCTGCTCTCCCTAGGATGCTGCTGCCAGTCTTCATTGGTTGGTGCTTTCGGTTAAGTGACTGGAAGGAAAAAAGGATAGGAAGAGACCTGAAACTGAGTTTGTCATGACAGGCTCAGTATTACAGTATCCTCTTCAGGACTGTCATAATCCTGCATGGAGCCTTTGCTATTAGAGATGATTCCATGTGACACCAGGTGATTTAAAAATTATTGCACAGACTCTGACATTGCTTTGCACATCTGTGTGGCCATCTGTCCATCAAAGAGGCAGCTCAATAAATGAATGCACAGCTGAACACAAGAACATATACATGTCTTACACCCAATAATTTTATTTAAAAAGCTGAGCATGAAGCTCAGCTCCCTTCTTACTATTTTTTCCCTCTGGAGGCTCTGTTGTTTAAGTGTGCAGTAACCACTATAATGTGTGCTTTACCTATTAGACTAATTGTTAAATATTAATATCTCCAAAAAATACGCCAAACAGATACAAAACTATGTCTAAGAAGGACAGGCTCGAGACCCCGAAGTAGTCTTCTAAGTGTAATAGAAAACATGGTGGGATCAAAGAAAACGTGCAGCCCTATCATGCTTGACTAACAAAGGTTCAGCCAAGGAAATACTTCCTGTGAACATCAAAAAGCAGCAGCAGATTGTTTTCTTTTTTCTCAGGACTGCCTGCAGATTTCTCAACAACCAATTTTTTCCTTTTTTATTCCCCTAGTCCTGCATATGTCCCTGTGGTAACCTTTGGCATTTTATATCCTGGGAGCAGGATATTTCCCTTCCTTTGGTGTGTCAATAGCAATTTGGTTTTCTCTGATACCAAATTGAAAAATTCATCTGGAAAGTCCAATACCTGTGACTTAAATGTATGACAAATGTGAACTGTCTTGAACAGTCATTTCAAGTAACCTGTCAAGATATTGAAGTTCTTGGTTTGATTTGAAAATGAGAGAAAAAGCCATTAATATCTATGAATATAAAACTAGCATTGACAAAGCAGTACACCTTTAAACAGGGTAAAGAAAGGTACATGGCTGATGTATTTGGAAATAGTTTGTGATGACTACAGCAAGGTTAATACTGAATGCATAGCCCTTGCTTTGCGAGTTTGGTTTTTTTTTTTTTGTTTTATACATTTGATATACAATATGTCTTTTATTTCTAGAATCATCATATGAAATTCACAGCCCCAGAGAAAATCCTGCTCAGATTTGCCAGCAGTTAGATTTGATTTTTGTATTTAAACCTAGTTTTTAAATTCTCCAATTACAGGAATGATGGAGTTAGAGTTTGGGTGAGGTATTACACAAACCCATCAGCTTAACTGCAGCTCACTGAAATGGTAAGTACTGTGAGACATTCCAGCATCATGAAATTTGTCTGTATTCTTAATTGGGGTGAAAAGTTAGAATTTTGAAATGTTTTGTAGAACAGAAAAGCTGAAATTTTTCTGGTGGGAAACATCAGACAGATTTCTTGAAATGCAGTGTTTCAGTGGTGTCAAACTGTGCCATGAACGTCAGGCATTTTCATCTAATAAGGTGAAGAATATATTCCACCCTGTCCTGTCCTGCTCTGTTCTATCGTCAGTGCAATGGGAAGAGAAAAGGGCGGCTGGAGATGAAACAAGACAATGAATTTTGATTTTGAATTATTCAGAAACTAATTTTTCTATGGAAAATATCAGATGGGAGCTCTGCCTGGGAAACAGTGCTTCTTTATGGAGTGCCATCCCCCATGTAGTTCAACAGCAGCAGATAAAATATGTTGCATCTTCCTCAGCTGCGCTTTCCTGCCAGCACTTTTCTCATCCTCATCACTCTCCTGCCCTGTGACATTGGCTCATCCTGCAACCAAAGTCCACAGCTACTCCTGGTATTGATCACTGGAGCTGTGTAGGGGCTCTGCTGGGGTGGCCCCATCAGGACATGGCACTGTTGTGCAAGGCAGGCAGATGCACCTTTAAACAAAACGGGTATTTTTCTACCCAAGTTTTTCACAGTCTAAGCAGCCAACAGCTCCGTGTTAGCCCATCTTGTGAACCTGGTTAAATACAGCTGGATGATATGCCTTTGGAAAGAGAGAGCTGTGTGGCCTGAGGCTGTTGCTTTCTGCTGCACATCTGCTTTGGGGATAGGCTGTTTTGGGAGGGACGTCCCTCTCTCACAGAGGTAGTAACTATGTCTATGTCTTCTTTGGACTGTGTTTGGTTGTGGGGTTGTTCTGAAACCTGTGACCAAGAAAGTAAGACAGTCACTTGAGCAGTAGGTCTACCAAGCAAAAAGGCTCCAGTGGCAGCAGTGACCAGCATATCCTTGTGGTAGTTTTGTCAGCCAACGCAGCTACAGGGAGGAAAGTGGAGAGTTTTTTACTGAGAACTAGATTTTAAAGTTATACAGGGAGCAAATAGGACCTGGTGGGATCCCTGTGTGTGCTTCAGTGCCTGACTTGGATGCTAATGAAGGTTAACCTCAACACAATACTGGAAAAACCTAATAGCTGCTGCCCTGCACCTTTGGGAGCCAAATATGAAGAACCTGAAAACACTGTTGATGCAGATGACACAGACCCCCACAGGGCACAGTGTGTTTCTGGCTAGGGAGGTGGATCCTCCATTTGTTACCCACTTTGGTTCTTCTTGGTTTAATATCTAAAATACATTAAGTGGATTTTTCTCCTGCTCTGTTTTCTCTGAGTCTGTAGGCATGGACGAGCACATAGCTATGGAATTTACAAAGAGGCCTGTTCAAGTGTTTTAATTGTAACACTAGTTGTGTGGAATTTGGAACATTGTCTTTTTAATGAATTGCATTCAAAAGGACTAATTAGTATTCCAACGAGGTGCTGTTTGTGTGTATGCCTACTGCCATGCAACCTACTGCTAACAAAGCACAACACTCACATCTGTCTAAGATATTAATCATTCTTCAGTGAGAGAAAATACCTCATTTTAATGGCTATGCCATTCTAGACATCCCACTAATTAGCATTCATGCAGTACAGAGCTTGCACTGGGCAAGGATATCTGCTAAGGCAAAGGCCATGCTGGGAGCGGTGACCATCCAAAAGCAGGCTGGGGATGGAGACTAGGGAGGAGAATTGAAGCTTCACTCCATAGACAAGGTCAAAGAGGGGGTTTTGTAGACTTGGTCAGTTCTAGTAAGCTGAACATTTAAATGTGGTTGAGGTAGGGATCCTCTTAGTGAGATGAGTGAGTAGGGCGCGTGGGACCCCTAACGTGGTTGTTCTGGGGGAAAGAGCAAAAATAATCCTGCTCTCACTCATCTTGTGATATTCATCAAGTAGATGAGTCCAATGCAGGCTCCACGCACCCTAAGCCTCCATGTTGTGCTTTAGTGGTGGGGGTGGAATAAATGGAAAGCACAGGGCCTGGATGGCTATAATCCTTACTCTTGTCAACTCCAGTGCAGCTTTCCTCTCTGTGAGGGGTTTAAAGGTCTGCAGCAGGGCAGGATGCTTATTAATGACAGGCACTGGAGAAAATAATTGGATTTCATTGATCTGACTGTGCATAACCACTGTTTATCAATCTCACTGAAAGCCCAGACACTGGTAATGTTAAGGGAAAAACATTTTGGCTATACATGGGATTAGCTAAGCAAATATGATCATTTAAAAAATAGGGGAGATCTGATCAGAAGGAGAAGTCTACAGTGCCAGTGGCTTGCTTGGCTGTTATGATATTGCTGTGTTTTAACCTCAAATTCAGATGAAATAACAGGGATAATTTTTCTGCACTGAGAGTGAAGATCTATTTTTTATTCTTTCAAGGGCTGTTTGCTTGTCAAGGGATGGACTCCATTGACAGGTGATTTAAATACTCTGATCAAAAGTGTGGTGAACCCTCCCACCTTCCCTGGCTTTTTGACAATGCTCCAGCTGAGCAGGGTGGCAGGGTTGCTGGGCGGAGATGCAGAGGTACTGGTGGTGCTGCTGCAATGCTGCCTAGCTGCCAACCTAGGCACAGATGGGCTTGGCCAGGTCACATGCAGCTGTTGTATGTGTGCCCCCCACCCCAGGGATGTGCTTGGGGCACTGCTGGAGCAGGGTCACCTCTGGAGGGGATCAGCCAGAGAGGAATGCTCAGTACAGTGTAGCCGTTGGCTTTGGCTTTGAACCCGAGCTCCTGAATTAACAAGCCAGTGGGTTAGTATGCTCCCTGCACTAGCATCATGCTCCTTTGCTGCCTGGGCTGGCTTGAGAAGGAGGATATTAATATTAATGCAGCATTTATTTCTCTTGTGTTCTTGACATTCAAAAAGGTGAATGTATAATATACAGAGGTCAAGGCAGGCTAGTCCTGCCATTTCCAAGAGAACAGGAGATGAAGACAGAATAGCTCTCTTCTGTGAGTTCAACATTTCCATAAGGGTATTTCTGACTTAAACTTTTCATCAACCCCAGTGATTTCTAGGCATTGCTCTATGTATCTATATACACACAGATATACTCACAAATACACAGAAGTATACATATACACTGCTATAGCTCAGGACCAGCTTAGTTGACTTGCATTTCTACACTCAGACACAGAGGAATATGTCTTTCTTTCAGTTACTTGATCAAGGAGCAATCACTAACAAACCCCTAAACCTGGCTGAAAGATCCTAAAATGATAAATCTCTTTTCTCCAGAGATATGAGGTTTCATCTTGGCTGAACAATCCTCCACACATTTGGGTTCCCAATGATCCATTTGTAGCTTATAAATTAATTTTCATATTTCTGCTCGGTGGAGATGTGGAATTCATTTCCTGCTGGAGAGGTTACTGGAATGATAATGCGCAGGTGGCTTGAGATATAGCATAAATATATTATGCTTTGGTATGTCTCATTTATTATGTAAATATGCATACGCTCTGTGCAGATGAAACAGCTTGATACCACAGCAGGGTTGTGCATTGGCTGGCAGTCATTTGCGAGGTTGTTCAATAATGCAAGTTGAGCAGTGACCGCAGAAGCTGTGGCTTCAGAGGGGGTGCTCTCCCTGCAGAAGCTGGAGGATATGAGGCTGTTCTCATCATTTTGTTTTGATGGCTTTTACCAGTGCTTGCAAGCAGTGAATGAAATGCAAGGGAAAGGATGCAAGACCTCCTTTATTGCGAGGACTGTAATGGCGTTGTACGCCTGCTGTCCTTGGAAAGGCCTTTTATTTCCTGATTTTTGTATAGTAGCCCTCATCTACTAACCTTAGAGGAGTAAGGGAGCATCCAAGCACCACAATGCAGTGCCCATATTAGTGTGGGGGCATCTGAATAGGTATCTGCTCACTAATTGTGGGACCTTTAAGGCATTTTTGATGGAAAGGTGGCCTTTCTCGGTTTCTGTTGGCTGTATTTTGGGAGAGAGATTATCACTGTTCTGTGAACTGAACCCAAAGAAATCCGAGCTCCAGCCATAAGACTTTGGAGAACAAGTCTATGTTATTTGTCCTGAGCTGGTTGCTTTGGAGGGACTGTGTCTATGATCTCTGCATCCTGCAGCTGCTGTATCATGAAAGAATGACTGTTATATCTAGCGGAGGGCATTGGACTTGCTCATTCTTTTACAAGCAGAAAGCCTCAAAAAAGCCATTAAGAAAAAAGAGTGAAGAAGGGACACTTTTTTTTGTTGTGCTCCATGTACTTCATGATACTGTGTCTGGGAGAGTGAGGGGAACTGGTTCATCTTCCCATCCCGGGCTGAGGACTGCTCATTTACAGGTTGGAGAGCTGCTCATTTGCAGGCTGTATGATGTTACTTGGTGCTGAGTGATGCTCAGGTCCCACAGGAGCCCTGGCTTCAAGGTGCTGGGAATGGCTCCTGCCCTGGATACTAATACTGGCTGTCAATGTGTTTAATTTGTAAATGACAATGTTTTCAGGAAGTATTTTATACCACCACGACAGTTGGTTTCCCAACCTTTTTAGATAGGTGCAGCCATAAACCAGGCACTTCCATGGGAGTCAATCTTTTTACAGGGTTTGGCAGCATTGCCGAGGGACTCGCAACTCAAAAATGGCCCTCCCGTTTTGTCTTTTCTTTCCAAAGCCCTCTGTTTTGCATTCAGCTACACTCAACAAAAACAGCTGAGACAAATCTGCCACTGCTGCTCACTTCACGATTTGCAAAACAGATCTGAGCCTGAACACTTGTTACACAAATTGGGACTTAATGTGTAATTGAAAACTAGAAAACAAACAAACAAGATGCAGCCCATTGTTGTACTACATGCCTCTCCACAAGACAGGCTCGAGGAAGGATGTTTGCTCTTTCTTTCCTCAGGAAGGCAGGCAGGTTGCCAGCTGCTTTCCTTGTTGGCAGAGCAGCAAATCCTGGGAGAGGCCCATTCTGCCATCAGATGAGCAGGAGAGCTTCCCAGTGCCGTCATGAGTCGCAAAGTGCATCCAGTGAGGGCAGAGTTTGGTATCATTATAACTAACTCCTGGAATTTTTTCCTTCACTTGCATTTGGCAAGATGTTAAGAGATTAAGCTGTGTACATGCCTAAAGCTTTGAATGGATCTATAGATAAATAAATATTCCTCTGCAAAGAGAATACCTCCCAGACATCAAGAGTTGCTAATACATCAGGGGATGCTCCAAATATGTGCAAGAAAGGGAGGAATGGATCATGTGATGAGCAGATGCAGGATTGTTATTGCAATGGCCTTATCTCCCTCATACTTAAAAAAAAAGTTTCCAATGAGCTTCTCCTCTCTTGCATGCCATGGAAACAGTAGTATCTGCCAGAACAAACACTGTGCAACCTAATGACCATTCTCTTGAAAATACCACTATAAAAAATTCAGCACCTGTGAGCAGTTTATGAAGTCCTGGTACAGCGTGACCTAAAAATTCAAATCAGAATAGTTTTTTGCCTATTCATTTTGATTGAAAGGCTGATGCACAGCTGTTGGTTTGGAAACTAGTTGATTTTTCAGCTCTTTTAGTTAATGACCAAAACCAAAAATAGTCAAATTACTATTTGAGTCAAATAACTCAAGCCATGAGTTCCCTTGGACAACCTTGATCTTGGTGAGGAAAAAGCCTTCACTCTTCTACAGCCTGATTCAGCCAGATTCCCCAGTTTCTCTGGGGGATACTCCCCAAAAGTGTCAATCACAGCTTAAATCCAGCTTTCATCCTGCAGCACCCTGCCCTTGCAGCTAGAGGGTGAAAAACAAGTTAGGTGGTGCACGAGGGGGAGGGAATGTACTGGTTTCTGGTGAACCACACCCAAACCCAGCAATAAGGCTACATGTTACAACAGCCTTTGTGCTTCACTATCTACAGGCAGAAACAACAGGTGATGGAGAGCAAACAAAAGGGCTGAAGGCTGTAGTGCCAGGTGAGTCTGTACAGAAAAAGCCTGGCCTGGAAGAAGCGGCAGCAACTGGTATGTTGGTGTGTGAACCTAAACCAGGAGTTATTCCCAGCTTTATATGGTGCGGGTCTCAGCCCCACTCTGCTTCCCAGGATGGAGAGTGCTTGCTGAGATGGCTGACCAACTCATGTAGCTCTTCATTGTACCTGCTTTCGATCAGCTTCTCCTCTGTGACACACACCACTTAAGCAAAACAGATATTTCATCTGAGTGCCCATGTTGGGCTCTGGGACTGTTAAGTCCCCATGAATTGAACTTTCACCGAAATAACAAGTAGAAATAACATAAAAGAAATTCCCTTACCCTTTTAGTTCATCAGTGCCTTGCTCTTCTTTGGTTCATCTGGAAGCACTATAATTCAGGAGAGAAACTTTCTCGTGATACTGTTGTTGCAGGTTTGTATAGGCAGAAGATTTAGGTGGGCTGGTATATGGAAAGGTTATAATTTCCACTTTGGCATTAGAATCACGGAATCGCAGAATCATTTAGATTGGAAAAGTCAAGATTATCAAGTTGAAGCGTAAACTTAATACTGCCAACTCCACCAATAAACTGTATCTCTAAGCACTCAGTCTACACATCTTTTAAATGAGTTTGTGCATTTTGAAAATGCCTGTGTTGGGAGAGGAGTGTGTACATGTGCAGTTTTTGACTGAAAAAAAGAATTATTCATGAGTTTATAATAATCACTCATGCCTCTCATCTAGAGCTAGTGCTTCTCTGGTGGCCTTCTTTCATCCATCTGCAGACAACAGTTGTAGCAGAAAGTGCTATTACTGTGTGCTAGCTTTCTATTAATAATGCATATATTAAAAGTGCTTTTTCTAAGGTCTGCGTGCCTTTTCCATACAGTAGAAAAGTGATGGCAAACGTAATTTATGCGTGCTCTTGTAGATCTTTGCTCTTTGTTTCATGGCAGAGAATTGCTCATGCGCCCCATGCCTCTCTCTGCCCCTGGGGGTTGATGAACATGAGGAGGACGGCTGCTTTCTTGGCTGCCACCAGTCTCAAAGGGTCACTCAGCCCTGGTGTATCAGAGGGAATGGATGAGATTTCAGTATTTTGACTGCACACAGCACAGAAGAAGAAAACATCTTCTGGAGCCAGCGGGCTAGCCTTCCACTAGGCGCTGCTGCTGCCAGCAGCTTGTTGGTATTGAAGGGGTGAATAGTAAAACAAAGAATGCACTTTAGTCATTGCTGGTGGTTCCACTGATGTTGATGTATTTTTCTCCTGATTTCAGAGCATCCCTGCAGTGTAGAATCTCTCTGTTATCAGATTATCTTTTATGATACAGTTGGTTTGGAAAAAAGGTTTTGTTGCTACAGAAAATTGCAATTTTTTGGGAGAAATACCAAAACCTGAAATACTTCAAATCAAAATGGTACATTTTGACAAGTAGCAAGGCACGGCAGTAAACTTAGTCCCTATCTAAGGAATGAGATAGACACCATTTTCTGAAAAGTCAGCCCTTTCTCTTTCTTTCCTGGGGAGATGTATGGCGTATCCAGGATTGCAATAGGTCCAAATTTTAACTTCCATATGGCACAGCAGCATCACCACAGTGATTAGGAGAGGTTCCTGAAGGCTGGAAGGGAGCAAATGCCACTCCTATCTTCAAAAAGGGCAAGAAGGGAGGTCCAGGGAACTAGTCAGTCTCACCTCAGTCCTTGCAAAAATGAAGAAGAAAATGGTCCTAGAAACCATTTACAAACACATGAAGGGCAAGAAGGTTATCGTGAGTAGTCAGCATGAATTTACAAAGGGGACATGAGTAGCCTGGTGGATAAAGAGAGAGCAGCGGGTACTGTTTACCTTGACTTTGGTAAGGCTTTTGACTATGTCTCCTGTAACATCCCCATAGACAAGCTGACAAACTGCAGATTAGACAAGGGGGCAGTGAGGTGGATTGAAGTTTGCTTGAAAGACTATGCCCAGAGAGTAGCGATCAGCCGCACAAAGTTCAGTTGGAGGCCAGTTATTAGTGGCGGACCCAGGGGTCAATACTGGGGCAAGTACTACTTAACATATTTATTAATGACCTGGCAGATGGGACAGAGTCCACCCTCAGCAACTTTTCAGATAATACAGAGCTAGGGGGATACCCCAGATTGTTGTGCTGCCATCCAGGGGAAGTTCAAAAGGCTGAAGAACTGTGTAGAGAGGAATGTAATGAAGTTCAGCAAGGGAAAATGCCAAGTCTTGCACCTAGGGAGGAACAACCACATGGACCAGCACATGCTAGGGGCTGACCAGCTGGAAAGCAGCTCCACAGAGAAGGACCTGGGGGTCCTGGTAGACAACAAACTGACTATAACCCAGCAATGCACTGTTGTGGCAGAGGCCAACAGTCTCCTGGGCTGCATTAGGAGGAGTGTTGCCAGCAGGTCAAGGGAGGGGACCTTTCCCTTCTGCTTAGCACTGGTGAGGCATCAGAAGTGCTGGGTCCAGTTCTGGGCTCTCCAGTACAAAGCAGACATAGACATATTAGAGTGAGTCCAAAACAGGGCCATGAAAATGATGATGAGGCTGGAGCAGAGCTTTAATGAGTAAAGGCTGAGAGAGCTGGGTCTCTTCAGCCTAGAGAAGTCTTGAGGGGGACATAAATACCCAATGGAAGGGATGAAGAAGAGGGAGCCAGACTCTTCTCAGTAATGCCCACTGGCAGGAGAAGAGGCATTGGGCACAAATTAAAAAAGAAAGGAAAATCTGATGAAAACACTTATTCCTTGTGAGGGTAGTCAAACACTGGCACAAGGCTATCCATTGTTGTGGAGTCTTCATCCTTGGATGAAGAAACCCAACTGAACAAAGTTCTAGGAAACCTGCTCCTGCTGACTTTGCATGGGATAGGGAGTTTGACTACATGATCTCAAGAGGTCCTTGCCAACCTCGACTGTTCAGTGGTTCTGTGATATTTTAGTTGTGAACATTTGCTTGCGTCTGACAAATAAAAAATGTTTTCAGGAAATGATTACTTTAAGTGCAAAACTTGAAATGGAAATAAGAAAGAAACCCTGAGAGTAGCCCCAAAATATAGGTCCAGTATTCACCAGTGATGAGATCTGCCAGTTTTTAATGTTTTTTAAATTGCCACCTGGCAGATAGCAGAGCTCCTCCTCTGAAAGCAGTGGCTTTCAAATGGGTTTTCTGTGTTTCTTACACTATGATAAATGGAAGCCTGACATACCTCCACGTGCAATAAAATGTGTTATTCCCCAGATAAAATGTCTGTCTTGGTTATTTTCTGAAAGCAGCACAGGGCAGGTACGTATGTGCAAAGCTTAAGAGATGAAGGGATTTTCCTGATTATTTGCCAAGCACCACCTTGTTTCTAACACGTTATAAATGAATAAACCTGTCACTGAGCTGAGATAAATTGCTTGAAGTTCCTGGGAACTTACTGCTGGCAACCTTTGCTTCACAGATCTGACCTGCCCTTGCTGAAGTTTTCTTGGTCATCTGCGGCATGCAGTGCTCAGGTGCCTCATGGATGGCTCCTATGTGTAGTTCAGCATCAAGCTCGGAGTTGGATGCCACATTTTTTCTTTCACTCTAGCTTGCATATGAGAAATATATAGCTGTATAAACACAAGTAGTTACTTTATAGATTGGCTTTATCGCTTCCAGCTATACAAGAGGTGGTCTTTTCACCTCCTGCACCCCCCTCCCCCTTATTTATAAGCTATAATTATAATCTATAATTATAATATACCTTGGATCATCATCAGTCACATTTTTTATTTCTCTGTATCAGTTGTTCTGCCACTCAGCCAGGGAGGCACAGAAGCAGTTGTTCTTTGCTTGCATTTTTTTCCCCTGCAGTTGTTTACATAGCCATGCAAAAGGTGTAAGGATTATGCACCGGCTACAGTGACAACCAAGGCACTTACTCTTAAGCCATATTCTTGCTAGAGTAATGACTGGAGGAACATTGGCACCCTCCTGTTGTTTCCATTGAAATCTAGGGTGTAATGTGTGGGCATAAGACAGCCCTTGTGTTTACTAGCCTGCAGAAGATGCGTCTCATATTTTCAGTTCTGTGGGACTGACTCATGTATCTACAAAAGCCTCGTACTGCCCAGAATGGAGCAGCAAAAACAATGCAAGTCAATGGAGATTAAGAGCAGGATATTTGGAAGTGGCCAAGTCCTGCTTTGAAAGGTGAAACAGACTGTTCAGCATTCAGCTCACGTTATCAGTCAGCCTCAATTGGCCTGTGAGGTGTTTAGCTCACCATTGAAAATGGACCTTAGGTTCTGAAAGAAGAGATATGTTATTCCCTTTGCAGGGAAGCAGGTTCAGAACTGTTACGCTTACTGCTCCAGTGCAAATGAGTTTTCTTAACTGTATCAATAGATATGTTCTGAAGATGAAACTCAGGCATCTCTGGTTTTGGAAATTTGTCCCAACTCATCATGATATGAGAAGGCTCTCAATATGTTTCTCCTTTAAAAAAACTAACCTATATTTTAAACCAATTAATGTTCCTTCTTATGTCTCAAAAAACCCAAACTCAGATGCTGTTTCAAAATCCATCCCACTATTTCATGCCTGCTTTCACCTTTAAACATCACACTTCTGTTTCAAACTGTCACATACATAACCTTTATGAAGACTGAAAGGTACCTTGCATTTGAGGGACAGCAGAGCCAGCTGGTGCCTCTCACAAATAGCGTCTATACACCTACATCTGTTTCATGATATTTTGTACCACGTATACATAAAAATATGCACAACTTGTTTCTCTGTTATTGATAAGAAGGTATATAATTAACTCTGAACAGTTCAGAAAAACTAAATAACTTTATTTTTTAAGCGTACTGGAAAAGGTAGTCTTTCAGACAGTGTGAAGGACATTCACATGTCTGAATCAGGCTGAAAGTCCCCAAGGGTTGAGGGCTGACTTTCTCTACACACCGTTCAATCATGGCTCCCTGTGTCAAAAGCTGTCCTGGCTCTGTTGGTCCTTGCTCATGTGAATATACTCAAAAGGCTGTTTGATGAGATGTCATGAGACTGGCATCTCTGACTTCTCAGATGTTGCTGTGTAGGCAGTTGAGTTCCTCCATGTGGTCCTCTGAGTGTTAAGTCTGTTTGCCTCTCTTACAGCAAACAGGTTGCATCAGTAAATGTCTGAAGGGTAAAACCACTTGTGCCTCTGTCCAAACAGACATGTAGGGTTCAAGTCTGTTCTCCTGCTCCATGCTGTGGGGCATCTCACTCCAGGAATGACCTGCTGGTGGCCATAAGAAGAGAAGCCCTTGGTGTGCATAGGGCAGACCCTGCTGCTTTGCCCTTGTGGTGCAGAACAGGATGTGAATACGAGACAGGGAGAGGGCTCTGACCAGAGTAGCTTATGACAATGACTGTTTTTGCCTGCTCTTTGTGGGCTTGTGGGACACCAAGGAGCAGCAGGTTGTACAATGAGGTGGCTGCTTGCCCCCCTGCTCTAAATAAAAGTGGACAAGCAAATACTTGGTATATCTCTAACACTAAGTCACCTGAAAGAACTGACCCATCCAATGAATTTCCTGTGATGAATCTCACTGTTTCCACAGAGATCCTCAATTTTACATCTTAATGGTGCCAAAGGAATCAGAAATAACTGGGTTGTGTTGTGCATTTCAGGCCTTTCATCACTTAATAAAACTGAATGTTAGCAGAGGAGAGGAGAATAGGAGTATTTCAGTTGGAAAGGACCTATGGTGGTCATCTAGTCCAACTCTAGTCCATGTTACTTCCCACATGTCCCTATCACAAGAGGAGAATCTCAGTAGTGCATTTCTCATGGCCTACTTGGGACAGGGCAGTTTCCAAGACACTGATCCTTGTGATGAGACAGCTTCTGTCTCTCAATCCAGAAAATTCTGCGATTGGTTAGTTTGAAAAACCAGCACCTTAGCAACAACTCAGGGTAACCCACAGCCCAAAGCTGCCTACCCCTGTAGTTACAACATCTCATGGTGAGGTTTCATGTGATGGTGCTGCCTGACTCTTTCCACCAAGCTGCATGGACACACTGGTGCATTGCTTTGGTTGGCATCTTCTGGAGAAGAATAGTTATGAAGCACCCTCTTGCCCCACAGCTGCCAGGTGAGGACCTTTGCAAGGTCTTGCCAGCTGCCCAGAGCCTGGTGCCTGGTGGGACTGTCTGACCATGTCACAGACTAATACTAATATCTGCATCAATGTAATCAGGTTCTTAGTCAGGTAAACTTGTGTGGTTGCCCAAAAATGCTGGGAAGGAGCCAATCTAGTTTGCAAGTGAAAGGTACTTCTGCAACTGGAACTGCTACCAACTGGCTGGCCAGACTCCTGGGAAAAATCACACAATACAACAAACTTGTCCTTTATTAATAAATGCCAGGTGACAGCTAGACAGTGAGGCAGAAGCTTGCTTATTTTGGTGCTTATGTTTCCTCTTTAAAGTGACAGCAACTTCTCTTTCTCTGGCATAAAACAACCATGAAGTGACGGTTAAAGAATCCTATCAAATTTCTTTGTTTATTTTCCCTGGTTTGGGGCCAATACTAACCTTGAAATGCTCAGATTTAACTAATTAGAGGTGCTGCACAGGGAGTGGGAGAATGGAAACTGGAGCAGACTGGAACCCAAGCCAGCTGCTGGCAGGCTCCTCACTTCTGCCTCTACCTCAGCTCCCACAGCTGAACACGGGGTAGACAGGACTCCTTTCTCCCCAGTCTTTCTTCTCTTTCTTGCCAGCTCCAGGAGAGGGGACATCTCTGCATGTCCAGAGCCACAAGGGCTGGCTCTGGCCGGAGGCAGCTTAGCTTCTTTTTCTGGGGCAGTGCCCAGGGCCATGAAGATGGAAGCAAAATTCTTCAGGCAAGGGTTTTAGACCAAAAGTGGTAAAAAAAGACCAGAAGTCCTCACAGCTATTACAAATGCTGAAAAAAAAAAAAAAAGAAAGGCAAAAGCAGCTACATTTTCCAAACCCTGTGAAGTGTTGTCCTGGCTCCTGCTACCTTCTTTCTTTATTCCATCTGGCACTGGGCTGTATTCAGGAGGTCACATGGTAGAGAGAAAAATAGGAACTTTAAAAAGAAAATGGGCAGTTTTGATTTTTATTTTCCTTGGTATGGAAAAATCTAAAATTCAGAGAAAATTTTATGTGAATTTTTTCCCTATGAATTAACAGAGAAAGGATTTACTTTTTCTTCCTGTTGCTAATAAGTATTTTAAAATTTCTTGTATTCGTTAATTACAATTTCTGTAAGCATAACTTCCCTTTTTCTCAATTGTAATTTACTTCCAGAATTTGAATTTGTCCTCCACATATTAAAGATACATCAGGAGGCAAGAAATACATTCATTCTTTGTGCAGTGTAGCTTCATCTCTACCAAATAGCTATTTAAGGCATTAAGTGACATTATTTGAAACGAAATGATGCATTTTCATTTATTTAATAATATTCTTAGCAGTATTTTCTCCCAGCCATGTTATTTTACATGTTTTCTATTAAAGCAGGGATCTAAGACCACTGAAACCAGCTTAGCCTATGGGAGAACTAAAAATGTTGCCACAACATCATGAGGGCCAAAGGTGCTGCAGGAATACATGGTCTTGTTTGGAGCATGAGATATCCAGTGTTCGGAGATCTTACTGTAATTTAACAGTTCTTCTCTTCTGCCTAAACTCTTGTGGTTTTCCCAGTCCTTGCTGTCAGATTTCAAGATCTTGGTGCATGCTGGAGTTCAGGCGCAGATTTATGGAGAATATTACCAAGCTGAATCAGAATCTGTCAGGAAATGTTTGTGCTGTTCTATTTATGAAACATGGATAATCTCAAAGGCTCAAGAACTGTCATGCCAGCTTCAGTGTTTTAATTAAAAACATCTTCAAGTTAATTGGTCTGCTGCTGTATTTTCCATATGCTCTTCTTGTAAACTAGTCTGCCGTCACCATAAAGTCATATAATTGCATGATACAGTGATAGCACCTTTCTGAGAATACCTGGTAATAACCAGGTTTTATAGGGAAGCAAATCTTAGTGTTCACAAAGGCCACTGCCACTGTTATTTGTATGTCTTGAATTTTTGGAGCTAAAAAATAGAGCAGTGCATCACTGACATTATTTACAATGCCTCAGGGAGAAATTTTAAATGATGGCTCTTCCTGTGACGTAGTAAACATTAGGGCTGGTTGGGAAAAGATTTTTTCCCCATCATGAAATCTCTGGCTGAGACTTTTCTTTAGCAGAAATTTATATGTAGTCAACTAATTACTTTTCAGTGGAAAACATTATGAGAAAATTTTCAAGGACACTGGGCTTGAAAAAGCAGCTCTGGATGTAAACAGTGTATTCAGCTGAATGACACAGACATCTGGTGTAAACACATCTGGTGCATCCTCAGATGAGAGTGTTTAGATTTTTGGACATGTAGGTGGGCATATTTGTTTTGCTTTGTTTTTTTTATAAATTGACGTTACTCTGTGATATATAGTCCTGTAATCTAATAGTCAACAAGGAAGACGTGGTGTGTTGGTTAAACCAAAGAAGGGAATAATTAGCATGTTTCCTGTTTCTTCTTTTCATGTATTGAACTCTGTTGTTTCTGCTGATGTGGGACACTCATAGGCTACCTACATAAGGCAACGGTAAAGAATGGTGGGTTCACAACACCCTGGAAAGTCACCTAAGGGGGCTGGGCTGGCTCCCTCCCGGGGTGGCAATGGAGAGGTAACTTCTTTGAGGAGTGATTCCCAAGCATTATTGATGACCCTGCCTTTCTCTGGAAGGGCCCATCTCTTCCCCGTAGCAGCTGAGAGGAGCCATCCATCCAGCTGAGCTGGTAAAATCAGGTTGCACAGGTTGATTGGGAGGAATAGCTCTTTTTCTTCTCTCTCCTTCACCTCTGCAGTTCTCCCTGAAGAGCTGATGAAGAGGCTGGAGGAGCAGTTATGAACATCAGTCTCAAGGAAGGAGGTTGTATACAGGGAAGGAAAGATTTCACCACCTGGCTTTGACCATCCTCCAGGTGGTATCACAGTGTCCTCTTTCACTGCTGCAGCAGCAGGCATCTTAAAGAGAGAAAGAAACAGGTGCTAGTAATGGAAGTTTTGATTGTTAGGCACATCAGTCACACATTGAATGCAAAAGGGGCTTGTGATGTGCAGTAATTTGCCTCCTGGGTTCCAGGGACCTTTCAGGACAGTTAGATGTGGAGTCAGCAGTTGTAGTCTGTATTGGTACCAGTCACATGTCGAAGTGTGGGACCTATGCTCTAGAGGCTAAATTCAAGTGGTGGGCAGAAGACTGAGGTCCAAGACCTTCATGCAGCATTTGCTGAGAAACAGGCAGACGTCCAAAAACTCATTGTGTGAGTAAGACCATGATGTAGAAAGGAAACGGGGAGTGAAAACTGAAAGAGAAACATTTGCTATAGAAGTTGTAGGAAAGCCAATAGGCACAGAAGAACCTGGACTGACATGAGCTCCAAGACAGAGGTAGCTGTCTTGCTTTGAATACACCTCTGAGGAGACCAGGAGGAATATAAACAACACAATTTTTATCAATAAGGGAGGCAGATTATTGCATGTATGCAATATTAAGTGACAGATTGAGGACACAATTTGCTACTGTTTTTACATCAGTGCTAGAAGCCTGGAAAAAATATGATGAAGGAATTAAGATACCTGGCAGCCCTGACACAGCAGGATCTCATTAATGTGGTGGAAGTAAGATAAAGAGTGGGACAGGGTTTCCCAAGCCGTAAGGTTCATAGAAATGCTTCAGGTGGAGGAGTGGCATGCTATGCGAAGGGTTACGTGAAGTGAAACAGCATAAAATTATTACTGGAAAAAAGAAGCACAGTGGAATTGTTGTTTGAAATCCCTTACTCTGATAAATGTAGAGTCCTGCCATGGTACAGCCATGGGCCGAATGGTGACAGTGATCAGCCAATGATAAGTGAGATTAGGTGTGCTGCAAATTTAAGACAGGTAGTGAAAGGAGAATCCAATTATTCACATGGGGACTGGATCAGTGGCTCATAAGAACAAGGTGCAGAGATAAAACTTTTGGGTGTAAACCAATGACTTCCTGCAACAGCTAGTCCTTGGATGTACAAGGAAAAGCATCAACCTGGGTTTGATCTTCAGTGGTACACAGGGTCTTACCTGGGAGTCATTAATGGGAGAAGTAATTATAGCAGAAACCACAATACAAATAGTTTTAACATTGTGGCAGGAGAGAGCAGGACAAATTAATCCAGTGTGCAGATGTTAAATTCAGAAACAGGGAGCAACATTAAAATGCAGTAATTAGTCAAAAAACCCCCACAGAACAAGCTGATGAAGAGCAGTCTGAAAAGCTAGAAGCCCATGTGAAATGTGTGCCACAAAACAAAAAGGAAACAAAATAGTCCAATAAAGCGCAACATGGTCAATAAAAAGTCAGAGTGACTCTCGGAAGAAGAAGAAGATGAACGTCCAAGAAAAACAGAACTGTTTTCCATATTAGGGTAATGACAAAGCCCATAAAATACATGAGATCAAATGTGAGCAGGAAAATAAGAGAGCATTAAAAAAATAATTGGAAAACACCTCACGAAAGATTCTCAAGCCAAGAGTAAAAAGTTCCTAGGTAAATCTAAAGAAAGGTAAGAAACTAATGGGAAAATATAAAAGGGACCTCACTGATAAATGGGACTTCAGGGACAGTAAGGCACAGCAGAACAGCTCATTGAATTCTTGGTGAACTCATTGCTGAAGATGTTGAAGACATTCCCACACTTGATACAATTCTCAGGGCCCATAGGTCAGAGGAGTGAAATCGATGTGGGGGAAATACATGGGAAGTAGTAGATCGGAGAGATTAATTAGATACTACTGGACAAAGTTTGTAACCTCTCTTTACAAACCACCATAATACCATTAACTGGTGAACTATCAGTGTAATTCCCAACAACCCAAGAGACTGTAGAGGGGCTCATGGGGGTGATGAACCAGTGAACCTGACTTTCATCCCCTGTGAGATGGTGGACTTCACAGTTTTTCTGAGTACTCCTCCTGAGCTGAGAAGGAGATGTCACACTTTCTGGGAAGGGAATTCTGCCCCACTATCCTGCTGCAGTTTTGGAAAGATGTCAGGAAGCATGTGAATAGGGAAGATCCAGTGGATATCATATATCTGGTTGGGTGGATATTGGACAAAGCAAATGTTTCTCAAAGAAGTAAGCAACATTCTTGCTTACTGGAGGAAAGTACTGTTACAGAATGAAAGCTGGTTAACAAATGGGAAGGAAAGGGTAGGGCTTAGTAGTCACCTTCCAGCATGGAGAAGAGCTAGCACTGGGCACTGATGAAGGTCATGGATAAAGTGAAGGTAGAACTACTTTTCAGATCTGTCAGGAAGTAGAGTACATTGGGTAGTCCAGGACCGTACTGTGTAAAATCTCTCATATAATATTTGTGGGCACTGGGAGTAGTATAAGGGTAATAGATCAGAGATCTCTCTCCCTAAATAGCGTGTCCTACTGGGGTCATGTCCCCTCTTTCATTGTTGTGCACTACCTAGAGACTGGAACACTAAGAATATGTCCTTGGAGCATCCCTGGGCCTACTTGGGCTTTTGAAGACCTCAGCTACTGATGTGGGCACCTCCTGGTTAAGAAGAGATTATGGTGGGTAACAAGGCCATACCTTCTTCTCCTAAGAGATGTTGCTGTGTTTAAGAGCTGGTGATCTCACTCACTTGCTGAGGTTTCTACCTGCATGTTGTAGAGGAGGAAGATGCTAGGATCCTTATGCACTACAGGCAGAGAAACAAGAATGAAGCTGACTTGGAAATATTGGAGTGAAGCATGAGGTGGAGGACTGTGGGGAATGCAGGCATAGTGCCCTCCTGGGTGATTAACAGGGCTTCTTGGTGCCATAGATGGACAGACAATAAATTATAGATCCTCACAGCTTCTGCTGTATGCACAAAGCAGGAGTGTGAGGTATCTGAAATGCTTCTATTTGTATAACACTGTGTGTGTCTGACAGAGACTCGTTAAAGAAATACCACTTGCTTGCAAGCCGTCTGCCATCAACAGCCTCTTCTGCTCATTTACCGTTCAGGCAGGCAGGCAGTGCTCGGTGAGGAACTCACACGGCCTGCCTTTAACTATGGCAAATAATGACAAATTTATAAGCCTGCAATGCTTGGTTTTCTCATCTGAGGGGGGAAACAGTAAGCATGAACTTCTTCCTGACATTTAATCTATTACTGTGTTTGCTGCAGTTCGGAGGCTAGACTAGTAAATTTGAGCGTGCTGGTGAAGGATTTTTAGCTGATATCATTTGTTTGATATGTATGCTGACATCGTTGGAGAAAGGGTTGTGGGCTTTAATGGAAAGGTCCAGTGAAAACATGTAGATTTATTTTCCTGGTAATGTGCTGAATTCCTCCAGCTGGAAATAATTGTCTATTTTTCTTGATTTAAGGCAGAGTGGGGAGAGAGAGCTGTGAGATATTGGTGAGAAGAGTGCACACACGTATAAATTAGGGTGCTGTATAAACTAATGATGACTCCATTTTGAAAAATTTTGGATTTTAGGACATACATGAGAATAATCCTAAAAGTGATCTTTTTGTTAACAGAGAAGAGGCAAATGCTTTTTTAAAATAGAATATGACTCTAAGAACAGATGTACTGCTTGTCATTTGGCTATTGAAATGGTTTCCTGCTATTTGTGTCATATGAATACAGTGCCTAGCAGTAGCTTTTTTAGTATTATTCAGTTATCCATTGGCTGTATTTGAAAATCATTTATTTTACTATGTATTGTAAATACACCCATTGGGCTCCTAGCTAGAGAAAAGCTGAGCACCTTGTTTGAGGTTGCACATCTCTTGTCCCTTGGCAACGACTGTGTTGTGTTCTTTGGTGAGCTCCTTTCTCAATGGTATCATGGCAAGCTGCATACGCCTCTGCAATAAAAGGAATCATTGTATTAGTGGAAAGCGCTGGGCTCTGCATTTGGTATCAGAAAAAGGGTCAGCCTAAGGTAGGAAATGGCTGTATCATTTTGTTTCCAAATACTTGCTAATAATCTATTATAAAGAGAAACAGGTGAGTGTTCTGTATATTCGCACTCAAATTATCAGAGGAAAAGGCCCAAGCTACCACTAATCTTAGATATTCCCGTAAATCAGCTTACTTGCCAATAATGAGGTATTTTTTTTATTTATAGTCATTTAAGAATTGTGTTCTTAAACACATTTTTTAAAGGAAGCACTGTGGAGGTTTTACAGAAGAAACGGCAAAAGTAAACAGGGTAGTTTAGTGGCCTCAAGCCTCACATCTAGTCTAACTGAAGCTCACTGAAGCCCAGACCAGAATCCCAGCAAGACCACTTTAGCTTTTCAAGACCCATTGTTGTTTTTTAACCCCAGCCAGCAACTAAGCACCACACATCCACTCTCTCACTCCTCCCTCAATCCCTGGTGAGATGGGGAGGAGAATCAAAAACAAACACAACTTCTAGGTTGAGATAAGAACAGTTTAATAAAATTTAATAATTGTAATTGTAATGAAAAGGAAGATAACAAAAAGAGAGAGAAATAAAATGTGAAAAAGACAAGTGATGCACAGTGCAACTGCTCACCACCCGCTGACCGATGCCCAGCCAGTCCCTGAGTGGTGAGCAGCTCCCCCCAGCCAACTCCTCCCGGTTTATAAACTGAGCATGATGTCATATGGTATGGAATATCCCTTTGTCCAGTTTGGATCAGCTATCCTGACTGTGTTCCCACTTCTTGTGTCACTCCAGCCTCCTCACTGGCAGTGCATGAGAAGCTGAAAAATCCTTGACTTAGTATAAGCACTACTTAGCAACCACTGAAACACCAGTGTGTTATCAACGTTATCTCACACTAAATCCAAAACACAGCACTGCACCAGCTACTGGAAAGAAAATTAACTCTATCCCAGCCAAGATCAGAACACTCTCTGTGAGAATAAAATGCAAATGGGCATTGATTTTGTGTTTTGACTTTTATCTGGTATACAGAATCACAGAATGGTAGGGGTTGGAAGGGCCCTCTGGAGATCGTCTAGTCCAACCCTCCTGCCAAGGCAGGTTCACCTAGGGCAGGTCACAGAGGAATGTGTCCCGGCAGGTTTTTAAAGTCTCCAGAGAAGGAGACTCCACAACCTCTCTAGGCAGCCTGTTCCAGGGTTCTGTTACCCACACAGTAAAGAAGTTTCTCCTCATGTTGTGGTAGAACTTCCTGTGTTCTAGTTCGTGCCCATTGCCCCTCATCCAATCACTGGGCATGACTGAAAAGAGACTGGCCCCATCTTTCTGACACCCACCCTTCAGATGCTTATAAACATTGATTAGATCCCCTCTCAGCCATCTCTTCTCCAGGCTAAACAGCCCCCAGGTTCTCAGCCTTTCCTTGTAAGGCAGATGTTCCAGTCCCTTAATCATCCTCACAACCCTCCATTGGACTCTCTTTGGTATTTCCCTGTCCTTCCTGAACTGAGGACCTCAGAACTGGACACAATACTCCAGAGGTGGCCTTACCAGGGCAGAATGGAGGGGGAGGAGAACATCCCTTGACCTGCTGGTCACATTCTTCTTAATGCAACCCAGGATGCTATGGCCTTCTTGGCCACAAGGGCACATTGCAATACATGGGCATTAAATATCTATCCGCTTGGGCTTTCAAATTTTCTCCATTATCTACCCTACCACCTTCCTTCTCCCTCTGGAGCAGGTTCACTGAAGCCCCATGGATGTACATTAGTACTGCTCCTGGCATGCAGCACTGCATCCAGAGTTCATGGAAAGCAACAACTGTGTGCAGAATATAAACCAGCCCAGGTCATGGCAAGCCCTGAGGTCCTGATCTCTCCATCACTTATATCAGTAGGTTGGCTGAAACATGTCCATGCAATCTGATTTTCCTCCCACTGAAGCCTGCTCATCAGAGGGTGATTCATAACCCATCTGTATTTCATCTTGACACTGGATGCAGATTAAAGTGGCTCCTGGGTCTTGCCATTCACAGCGTACAAAGCTGACCAATGACTCTGATGGTGTTTGGGTCAGGAGTCTTATTTTAAAAGCATCCTGGGATGAGAGACATTTTACCGTGATCAGAAAGGTGGTGTCAGAGGGAGAGTGTTGTAGATCAGTCTCTCAGAGAAAGGAGCTGGCGGTAATAGCCCTACTATGTACATTGTCAGCACTTAACAATTTTGTACAAAGTAGCTGGAAATGGCCTTCTTGCTATCAGGGAGGAAATCAGGGAGAGAAAGAAAACAGTAGGAAATACTCATCACTGCAATGATAATGCAATACATAAGATGGTTTGAGGGACTTCATATAGCTGGGAAATGCATCTCAATAATGCCAAGCTTTGTCAGGTGTTTGAAAGATGGGATGCCTAAGTAGCTGTGTTGGACGCAGGGGTCAGACCATTTTAGTGATAATCCAAATAGCATTATTAGTAACAGAATAACCTAAAGGGAGTGAGCCTGGATCTCTGAAAAGACCTCTCCCTACATAAGCTGTCTTCCCAAAATGAAGGAGTTGAGCTCCTGTTCCCATAGCAGGGTAGTTTGGTAAAATTTCTGCTTGTCAAGAGATGGTTTAGCTAAAACTATGAATAGTCCTTTGGAATTTTAGAGTATCATCTTTCAAGGCAAAGGAGAGATGAGCATTACACATGTACGTATTTTTTTTCAATTGGTCTTATAATTCCCTTGTCACAAAGATGAAAATAAACATTTTGTTGCAGCTGTAAGACAGATGTGTGCTGTGGATCTTCAAGTAAGTCAGATTAAGAACAGCCCTTTACCTAACCCTAGAGCTTGTCCCTCAAAGCCATTTGAATCAGTGGAATTAGAAGCTGCTTGGTCCATCTGAGGTCACATTACAATAAAATTCCTGGCATCTAATCTTGCTCCTGTATCTTTCTTTATTATTTTTGCCTTTATTTTTAGTAATATCCTGGATAGCACAAAACTACTCCACTATAGGCAGTTTTAGATAATGTTTTTTGCAACTCAGCACACAATTCAAGGGCTTGTCTACACTGCAGCTGGTATAGGTGTATCCAAATATGCTGTCACCTAGCCGGCTCAGCTGTGTGTGGTGACAGGGCAGGTACGAGCTGTGAAACCCACCTAGATATTTCTCCCCAGACTCTGGGGAGACAGCGGAGGAATTCAGGGATGGTGATGCTCAAACAGGCTTTTCAAGCTCAGGATATGACTGAAGACTTGCTGAGCTCTCAGGTTACCAGCCTGATCTCTCCATTTTAGGTTTACAGCCCAACTCCCTTTTTTTTGGTTTGGTGTTTTTTTTGGTTCAGTAGCTGTGACTTGCAGGTATTTCACTAGAAAATATTCTCAAAGACCCCTAAGAAGAAGATACCCTGGAAGAATTCTCTCTAATACATAGGTCACTGGTGGATCCTGCTCACAAGAGCCTGGGAAGCCCACAGAGACAAGAAATAGAGCTTCCCCATGCCTATCTAAGCCTTCCCGTAGTCCTCTGTTAAACTTGGCATGAACAGCTTGCCTGAGACTCATAGGAAATATGTGAGAGATGAAAATACAGCACTTAAGCATCTAGGCAGACCTTTCTTCCCCAGACTGCTAGTATCAGTTGGTGGTCAACTTTCTCTTCTCTCCTTGTGTATGTAAGGATAGCTCTCTTGCCTGTACAACACAAATATCTCCCTCAAAATCACACTAGTTTTGATGTGTGCTTAACACCAAGGCATCCTGAAAGCTGCTGGGAGTGCTGTGCAATTGCTCTCCTTATTTAACTCCGGTGTTGATGAGTCCCATGATTGCCAGAGCACAAAAATGTCAGCGACTGTATCTCTTCAGTGGCTTCTGCCAGCAATGACCCTTTGAACGGATGATGCCCAGAAACAGGAGATGTGAGATGACTGGGTCTGGGGATATGAATGGCTTTTCTATTACACAGTGTTTTGGAAATGTCAGCTGTAATTGAAACTTAATCTTCCAACAAGTTTCAGCTGGCTGTTATTTGCAGACAATGTGAATGTTGCATTTTAGTAAATGGCATCTGAACTAAAAGGTTCTGTTGATTTATCATGTGTTTTTTTTTCCCAAAAGGACACTGGCAGACAGGGTGCAGGTCCTAGATTAATTTGACTTTCACAAATCAGATACTTCCTGTTCTCCAAGTATAATTTTTAAAAATAGACTGGATAGCAAAAAAAAAACCCACAACATCCCAAAACTTTGACCTGCTGTAGCAGGACCTGCAATACTGCTGCTATTTGGGAATGGGCACAGCTGAAGATTGTGAGCTAAAAGATGAATCTAAACCTGTCTTCAGCTAGCTGGTGGATGCTACACAAAAGCAAGGAGCAAGCAAATTTAGGTCAATGTAATCAGTATTTATGCAACACCTAACTATGAGAGAAATAAATTGTGTTTCCAGAGGGAGACCTACCACCAGAAAAGACTTCTGTCATACTTAGTGCTGAAGTGGTTTCAGAAGGTCTTTATCATGTACGCTCATTGATAAGGAGAGGGATTCCTCCTTTCCCTCCCTCCATCTGCCAGCCCTGCAAACTGAACCTCGCTTATTTAGGGAGACAGGATGATTTCTGTTTGTGCCAGGGATAACAGACCCCGGTTAGTGCGGATGCAACTCACCCTGTGTGGCAGGTTTCCACAAGCGTCATGGTTTTTTGGGCTTCTGTTACCACTTTTGCGGTCAGTAGCAAGCAGGAGTTGTTCCAATGCAAAAAAGACTTTCTGCTAAGTTGAACAAGCTTTGTGTGAAGCCCAAGAAGTTTCCACTGACTGTGTTCCTACTGGTGGATAAGTAGGGGTCTACTGCCAGGTTCGAACATAATGAGACCCATGTCCCACAAGCTTTCTGCCCATGCTCTGAGCACGTGTGGAGGATATACATGGCTGGGGTGCACAGTGCCCACACTGAACCAAAAATCAGAAAAGTTCAACAAAGCTGTGATGGGTTTCATTTCTGCGGCCTCAGCTCCTTGCTGACCAAGTTTGAGCCCTGCAACCTCTCTTCTTCACTCAGATTAGGACTTTGTGCAAAGTTTGTGAGTTAGCTTGGATTTGCAGTGACACTGGAGAGCCTGGACTTAAGGCTGGGCTGGAACTGAGTGTCAACCCACAGCAGAGATGGGTATCATATGTCCTAGACCTGCAGGAGTATATAGCTGCATAGCCAACATTTAGTTTGCCTTTGAAGTCAGCAGCTGCAACTTGGAATGCATCCAGGAAGGAGATCTATGAAACAAGAAGGCATTTATTTTTATTCAGTAAATCCTGATGTTAAATGAACTAATCTTTCCAAAAGCGATATTGCTCCTTTTTGGTAAATTATGTACAGGAATTCCTGATGAAGGATCCTTCTCAAAAATCTATCTCGAAGAAGTGTTTGATTTGTCATACTGATGGTTTTGAGTCAAGCTTTTAAAACTGATCTCTAAATTAGGCCTGTGGAAAAATGTAGCCACAAACAATGGCCTTTAGTTAATACTCAGAGTATGAGCCCCATTTTAAACTCATTTGAGAATGCATCTGTATTCAGACATTCTTTAATACAGTGGGTTTTATTGTTTATATAACAATAAAGGAAAAGACAAGAGCCAAAACCATCCTTCTACATTATAAATGCATGAGATGCTGTGTACGTCCTGGTCATTCCATTTTGCACAAAGATACAGTAATACACAAAACATTGCAGAGAAAGGTGTTAACCAGAAATATGAAACAACTTCTATAGCAGGAAATACTGAATAGACTAGACTTTTAATACCAAGGAGAGATGACTGAGGGGTGACATCAGATGGTTAGAGGAGGTGAATAAAGGATAATTATTAGTTATTATTTATAGTTCAGGTATCATCACAATATAAGACATTATTAGTAGAAAATTTCAAACAAGAAAAAGGAATAACTTCTCATACATACATATGGTTAAATCATGGAAGTTGTGGGAGAGATGGTGGAGGCCCCATCCCTGGAGTCATTCAAGGTCAGGCTTGATGGGGCTTTGAGCAACCTGACCTAGGTAGAGATGTCCCTACTCGAGTAGGGAGGTTGGACCAGATGACCTCTAGAGGTCCCTTCCAGCCTAAAACATTCTATGATTCTATCTGACCTTTCTTTTTTAGATTTTGAGCAGCGTCCAAGGAAGAGCTCCTCCTGTCATCTTGGCAAGGTTCCCACCACTCTGAACCCCATCCAAGCCTAAGACAAACCTGTCCATTTGCTTTACAGGACTTCCTGGACACATCTCTGTCCTCAGCTTAGAAGGTCCTTGGGTGACTAATGTTATTTGCTCAGGAGCGTATAGGTGTGCCTGTTCTCATGAACAGGCCACTTCAAAGGCTTTTGTTGTACAGGGCTGGGCAAAGAGCTACCTGAGCTGACCCCAGATAAATCTAAATATTTAAATGAGATGGTGTAGTTGGATTTGGGGTGGCGGTAACTACCAATCTTAGTGTTATAGTCTAGCACTTGAGACATTCCTGCAGAGACTCCACTTGTGAGGAAGTTATGTGACATAATACCTACATCAATACTTTATAACTGTCCTAACTGCTAGGCTATGGAGTATCCTGGGTGATTGCACTTGCCACTGCTTCTGCCAAAACCGGTCCACTTTGTAGCCTTGCAAACAAGTGTCATGAGTTCAGGTGAGGAGCAGACTAGAAAACACCTCACTTGAGCCTTGGGGTTAGGCACCCTTCCAGGGGGAAGGGAGGTTGGCTACTAGAGGCTGCTTTGGTTGTGGCTAAGTCCAAATAAAAAAATAAATGTCCAGGAACCCTTATTTTGTGTTGGAGACAACTGGCACAGCACAGCTTGCATCCATACAGCTATATTTATTTCCCTTACTCTACAAAATGCAATGGCTGCACCCTGCCATGGCCCATGCTGTCCCCAAGCCATGCCTGTGTGCTGTCTGAGGAAGCACTAGCTGCACTGAGCTGAAGCTGTGCCAAGGGAACCACAGCAAGACTTTCATGGTGGGACACACTCTGGCTGTGTGCAGTGCACAGGGTTAGTTAACTGCCCTTACAGACCTCCCCTGTGTGGACTCTGCGAAGGAAGGTGGCCCTGTTTCCCCAGCTCCCCACCTGTAGCCTAGTGGAGGTAACATGGAGCTGAGTTCTGTGGAGGTTGCGTACTGTCCCTCCTGGTTGTGTCTTCTCCTGGGCGATCTCTGAACCTGCTGGGCTGTGGCATGGCAGGACTGTGTCCTCCTGTCCTGTGTAGCTGAGAAAGGCACCAGTGCAAGGCTGCCTGCATCCCTCCCACATCTTCAGCAGCACTCACCATTCTCCTCTGGCTCCAGACGTAGACTCTAGAGGGATGTATTAGGCTGCCTGAACTGTCTTCTTCCCCCTCCTCTCCTGGGCCAGATGCCTAAAATTGCAGTGAAGCTTTGCCTAAATTACTCACCTAAATGAGACTGACTGGAGCCTGTCCAACGTGTCTGTTCTAATGGGTGGTTTTATTGCCTCAGCTACAATTGTTTTGGGATGTTCTTTGTTTATAGCAATAATTGATCATGCTTTGTTACAAGTGAATTAGTGGCAGCTGGAAGATCTAAGCTCTAATTTTTCTTCAAACAGGGAGAAATTTTACAACTTCCATTACTCATGTATAAAAAAATAACTTTTCTTCTTCCTTTCCCCCCCTAGTTTTGGAAATATATTTTAAGTGTGCAACCCACAGTAGGAGCCCATCGAACGTACCACAGTGATTTTGGTGCTCAAAAGTCTGCCATTGGTCTTTTTGATTTAAAAATATTGCTTGATAGCGTGCTTTGTTGGAGTCTAACAAAATATTTTACAAATATTACTCCAGCATAATTCAGCTTTCATAAGGAAGCTAAAAGGAATTATTCTGGGATGCCACAAGGCGAAAAGCCTCTGCACTCATTGCCACTAGAATGGGAAATTTTGTATGCACAAAGAATAGGTTGGTGAGGGGTCCAGGAGGCATGATCTGCAGCAAGTGTACATGCTTGGGCTCATCAGTGTCTGCAGGATAGTTAAGAGTTTCTGCGACAGGAATGAAAACCTCCAAATAACAACCCCCCCCGGCATTTGGAATAGAATATTTTAATACTGGCTTCCAATTTAATGGTCACTGGAAGCTAAGTGAACAGTCCAGCTAAATAATGTGGCATTTAAAAAGCCACTTCAGTCTGTGTTCAGCTCTGCCACGGTTCTCCAGTGATCCCAGGTTCAAGCACTTAACAGGAGCCCTTGGTTAAACATGTCTCCCACTTATGGCTATCTGTATGGTTTTAAGCACTCCCCAAGGTGGTCCATGTCTTGAAAGAGCTGAATTGTGCTGCGGAGCTCTCGATTTCCCTCCAGTCATTAGAGAAGGCAACAAGTACCCTGATGCAGGTGGGATACGTCTGTGCCTGGCCATTGCTATAGGCTTTGGGGAACAATGTTTTGCTTTCCTGCCTCCATTTCTCTGCCTTAAAAAATCAGCTTAACAAAAGATATTGGCTGTACAATTCTGCCATGAGAATTAAAGTATATGCAAAGGGCTTAGACAAAGACAACATGGTTTAAATGACAGATGGTTTTTTAGAGCATTGGCTGATGTTTGCAGTAATGAGGGATATTCGCTTTAAATCAGGGAGGGCCAGCTGAAGATCTGATTTTAGGTCTGAAACATCTGAACTGATTCCTCCTCCTAAGCAGTCATAAAAACCTTGTTTTTCTGGGCTAGAGCGGGAAACAAGCAGAAGCCAATGGCAACACAAACCAATCCCCATTTTCCATCAGATATAAAGAATGAGCAGGTGTCAAATATTTCCTGCTCTTTGATCCCTTTGCTTTGAATGCTTCACAGTAAAAAAATGCTTAAAAGTTGTGGAAGGCTTTTGCTGTGTTACATGATATGCCAAGACAGGAATGCTGCTATGCTCTTCTCTGCTTGAAGTAAAATACTAGACAAAGCAGCTGTTCTGGTGGCTATTACTGTGAGTTTAAAAACATTGTGTTGACTAGTTTGACATCTTACACTTGCACTCTCTTATTTTTGTTTGCAGTGACAGGGATTAATAAGCCTTGTGGAAAAGCTGTTTTTTTTTTAAAGCAGTAAGTACAAGTGCATCCCCCAAGCTTTTTGACAATGGTCTTTTCAACTTCAGAAACATTGCAGTTTCCTGGCAGAGTCTTCTGTGCTGTCTGTTTGTCTGTGCTCCTTGGACACCTTGCCCAGAAACCCAAGCTGTCATTTCAGGCACCTATACAACTGTCGCAAAGCTTCAAGAAAGCTTGAGCTTTTGTGCAGCTCCTGGCTGGCTGCCTAAGCCAAATGTCATTGCCTGCCCTGTTGACATGAGGAGAGCACTGACAATTGGCAACAGTCTGTGTCTAACACTGTGCAATGAGCTCTTTAAAATATGGGGCTTTTATTCTTTGATAATCTTTAAAAATTAGCCTAAGTGACTTAGAAGCCTGAGAGACAAGATCCACCTTGAAAATTGGTGTTTAGTTGTGAAACCAAACCTAACCCAAAATTTCCATCTTGTCTGGTTGGAAGATATCTGATTGCTTTGGTCCCAGTTCCTGAAAATCTGGCAAATGCTCTTTTAGAAATTGATCACAGCTGGGAAAAAGTTTAGTGCACATGAGGGGATATTTATACAGCTGACTGAAGGATTTAGCCTTGGGACAATAATGCCAGTCAGGGAAAGAAAGGGCTCTGCAGAAGGTGTGCTGGACCACAGGAGTTTGGCTCTTGCTCTGAATAGCTTTGTTGGGAAGATGTCTTCCTCTCACTGCTAACCACAGGGAGCCCAGCTGGGCTAACTGGGCAGCCAGTTCTGTTGGTCTGTCCTGCTTGGTCCTGAGGCATTTATGTTCTTGGTTACACTGCAGCAGGGTTTCTTCCTTTCTTCCACAGCTGGAATTGAACCAAATGAAAGAAACAGTGCTTTAACCATGAAAAATTGAAGTCCAGAGCTGATTTTGAAAAATGAGTCCTTTGCATTTTTTAATAGACCCTTTTAATTCAAATTTAATGAAGGTAAAAGGAAGAGCTCTGAAAAATGCAGCCAACCATGGTAAAACATAGAAAGCCCTAGAAAAACTGTGTCTGCGTGTTAGAATCCCACTGTGTAATGGTGTATAGAAAAAGCAGGAGGAAAGGAGGTAACTTCATCTCTATTGACAGGTCAGAGAGATGCAGAGAACAGGTTTAACCCTTTCAGTGCAGATGCTGAGGTTTTGAAGCCGTATCTTTAAATTTTTCTTGACTCTAACTTTCCACTTCTACCAGGCAGCATGATTGCCTTGCCAGAGGTTGGGTGCTCTTGGCTGCCTCTGCCAGCAGTGCTCATGCTTGCTGCTGCTGCTGAGTGCATCCTGCTCTGCAGGACGAGCAGAGAAGGTACTTGCAGCACTGGACTCTCCAAGTGGCAGTGTTGAGAGTTGCGGTCCCCCTCTCCTTCCTGCCTCTGTCATACTTTGCAGAGACACCTGTTTTCCAATTGCTGGGTGGGCTTTTGCTGGCTTGAATTTTATCTGGTCAGAGAAAACTGTCACAGTAATACCTGGCTCTGCAACTTGTAATTGTCCTGAGGTGAAAGAAAAGCATGTTGGCCATGTGGGTTCCTGCATGAAGGTGCTTGAATCTGAATCCTCCTCTGTTTTGTTGAAATTTGTAATATTAAACCCAAGGTTGCGTGAGGTGAACTTGGACTTGCCTGACTTCAGGTGCTCAGTTCACATATGCTTGTGTCCTACTGCACCAGACATCTGTGCACAGGCAGTTGAATGAAGATCTGAATTTCTCTATCTGTGCTGATCTTGATTTTACAGATGGATTCATTCAAAAGCTCTGCAGTGTGTGCATGAGATGAGATGAGTTTCTTTCCATTGTCTCTAAAGGGAGTTCGTGGTGCCTACTGCAGCAGATGATGTCTGCATTTGGCCAGTTTAATCCCAGCCATGCACAATTGCCTGTCCTCTGGCAACACTGTGCTCCTGGGATCTTTCTGGAATGGATAAAGTCCTTGAGGGCAGCCTGCGTCAGATGTGCCTTTCACTCCCTTTTGTGGCTTTGTCTTTCAGTAGCTTGGGAGGCTGTGCCTCTTACAAAGAGTGAATGATAGCAATAATAACAAGCAAAGAACCAGTGAAACGGCAGGATTGATGTGATATGTGTGAAAAGTCCCTGGAATATGTCCCTTAAAAACACCTACGCACAGAGAGAGCCAGGCAGCTTTCCAGACAGCTTGCTTTAGGAAAGCTGTGCTGCTGCTCACATGGTGAGTGGCATAGGGTTTCTAACAAAACACTTGAGCATGTGCTTCATTTTAAAAGCGTGAGCTGCCCTGGCAACCCCTTGACCAGATGGGCTGGGGTGAGGGTGCTAACACATCCTTCTTTCCTGCAAATACCCTCTTTCCACATGTGTAAATCTTGTCTATGGAGTGGCTTTCGAGGTGGTGTCGCATTTGCACACATTTCTGGCTCTGCAGCCCTGCCCACCCTTGCAACAAATCACCTGGTGCAGTGCCCACACGGCGCATTGCTTGAGAGGCACGGTGACACAGTGTCACCCTGTTGGAGGCTACAGAGGTCCCTCCTGTGTGTGGGGGGCATATTTAGCAATCTGAGGGGGAATTCCCAAGTGTGTGTCCCCCACCAGAAGCACAGACCTGCACTGAAACAGCTAGAGAGGTTCTGGGCAGCCTGCATGAGAACATTGCAATTGTAGTGTCATGCTCACCAGCATTAAGTTCTTTGCACCTGAGGTCTAGATGTGGATTTCTGCTTTGGCACTTGTTAGACACCTTTTAAATAGAGGCTTAAATGTCACTTTACAACACATACGAACTTAGGAGCTCGTGCCTGGCTCATGTCAGGCTCCTCTTGTGACTAGGACCTGTATGTTTGCTTAAAGTCTTATTTGAAAAGTTATCTCCACAAGGAAATGTAGGGTTTCCTCTATTCCTGTGTGCATTTCTCACCGAGTAACACCATTGTTTATCCATCTTATGCTCCATTTCCCACCGTGATCTTATCACGTTTCAAGCGGGAGGGAAAGGAAGTCGTCAGACGCAGCAGAGGAGCAATACAACCTCAATACAATCCCTGAGCAATACAACCTCATTTTGAAAAATATCCCGACTCCCAGCAGGAATTTGACTATTGATAGCATTGTATAATGAGCTGTGAGAAATCAGCACGGACACTTCTAAACACGACTTTGCTTCCAAAGGATTGGGACCCTGCTTGTTCACATGCCCTGAGTGCTCATCACCGCATAGTACTGCTTGTACAGACATTCCTGGAAAATGTGGTTTGTGCCTCTACCAGAGTTCTATTTCAGCATGAAACCAGAGCTGGAAGTGGTGAACACAGTGCGACTGGGTTGTTCAGTCTGCAGGATAGGTTACTGAATCATAGCCCTGGGACACTTCTGGACTGCTCTGCGAGGGATTCTTCAACTGGTGTTTTGAGGCTTTCTGGGGTAAAAATTTGGAGGAACAAGACTTCCCAGGTATTTGTTGTCTAAATAAGAGGAAATCAGCAAACAGAAAATGAAAGCTGATATCCAAACCTAAAGAGCAACACAATTTTGCTTCATACTGTGTTTAAAAAATATTTAAAACCCAGACACTTTCAGTTGAGCCTTTTTTATTGAAGTCAATGGTTTCCATAGAAGCCCTTGAAGTGTTCAGTTCAGAAGGTATAGTTTTGTCAATGATATTTTTGGTAGGAGACATCATGCTAATCGTGGATATTGCCTTTACTAGCCAACAACCGTATATGCCTCTGCACATAGTTTTGATGCTGTTATGGAGCTTGCAATACACATGTGTATGTACATATTTTATATTCCCATTCATTCTAAAGACATAAGTCATCATTGTTACAATTTCCCACCTTATTTGATTTACTAAAATGAAATGCAAGTGCTTCTTTTGCTGTTAACAGCTATTTTTTTCATGGTACACATTATGATTTGCTTTTTTATTAATATAACACTTTATTTCAGATTTCCTAACAACTTTAAGAGCAACTAATGAGAATCTGTTTTGCTGGATATGCTAGCTGCTGGTAGGCTATGGTCCTAAGAGATGAATTTCAGTTTATGCTTAGCCAGTTGGAAAATATAATCTACATCCGAGAAGCAAAATAGTTTACTTTTCTATTGAGTTAAGGAGGGGTTTGGAGGCAAGACTGGTTTTGGGTACTCTCTATGGACAAATCCCTACTACTAAATAAAAGAAAGCCAAGGACCGATCTTCGGGTGGGAGGCCAAGGAGAACAGACTGGTTCCTGTCCATTCTGTTCTCTCTGGCGCAGACTGGCTGCATCTATGCTAAACAGCACTTGGCCCCAGCTCTCCACTGGGCCCCACGAGAGGGACATTGGCCACAAAAACATGATTATTATTTTTACTGTGTTTTTGCAGCTCCATTTGTCTAAAGGAAAATGAGGAAAGTGCAGCCTACCACAGCAGTAGTTTTTTCACATGATCCTGGTGGTGTATTTTGCTGATATTTAGCACAAGGGCATGTGAGGTTGCAAAGCCACCTGGGATATTGCTGGAGAACTTGTGGGCAGAGGGAGCCAAATGTTGTGCAGTCTAGTCGCATCAGTCTAATAGTCACATTAGGGAAAAGTCCTGCAATGAACCATCTCAGCATGCATGCCCAAACGCTGTTTCGCAGGCAGCTGGTGGGGAAGGTCCAGGATAGAGCCAGAAGTGGTTTGCCTGAAGCAGCATTGGCTGGTCAGGGGCTTAGTGCTGGACTTTCTCCCTTGTCCTCTTTACTTATGATGTAGATATATTCTGAATGACAGGCACTTTGCCAGGGAGCTTTTGGTAGGAGCTGTTGGCTGGGGAGGGTTGGAGGGCTGTAACTTTCCCCTCCTCAACACCAGCACCACTAGCTGCAGTCTGCACCCCTTGCCCATGCCATATGATCTGTGGTAGAGACAATAGCTTTGGGAATTGCAGTTCAGGGTGCCAGCTCACTGGGGATGAAAGGAGCCACCCTAAATCCATGTCAGAGCCTGGCAAGACCATCTCAATGGGTTTTTCTCTTGAGCTTTTAGGATTCTCAGGACACACCTTCTCACCAGCCCTGACCTCAGTGGTTTCTAGACACTAGGTGAACTTGATCTGGAGAAAGGCTGCTGTTCTCTCACCTTTCTCACCTGTAGCAGGCAGCAGGCTGTGGAGTGAGAAGGGCATACCTGGCACAGCCCAGGTAAGAGAACTGTGTGTCAGCAGCAGGATGCAGGATGCATCTACAAAGTTTTGGGCTTGCTGTGGGAATTTGGTTAAAATCTTCTAGATACGATTTCCCACTGCTGGTAAAATTGATGCCAAAACAGTACTATGAGTGGCAAGGGCTAGGATGCCATGTAGCTGAACACTGCTGTAGGAATGGCTGAGCTGCATACAGAAGTCTATTATTTTTGCAGGTATTGTGGCTTCTGCTTTGTCTCCATCATCTGAGAAGGCAACTCCTGGCATTCTTATAAAACTCTGGAGTTAATTTTAATTACTGACAACTGCAGCTTGGGTTGCTATGGAAACATAAAGAACTGCCACGTCTACAAGTTTTGTCTGTAACTTGCTGTCTGGAAATGTCATATGGGGTTTGATTCCTCTCTCCTGTCTAGCAATAGCAAAAGAGGCATGGCCACTGCATCAGTCAAGTTTAAACAATGCACAATCAGGTTGGGTCAGAGTAAAACCTCCATCTTTTTTTTTCACCTGTGGCATTTCTCTGTGATTCTGAAATAAAATTGGTATGTTCCTAGTTTCCTAATGACTTGAAAAACAGTCCCCAGTCAGTTGATGAAGGAAACTGGAGCACAAAATCATTGATATTAGAGTTGAAAAGCAGCTATTAGGTCACATAGTCCCCATACAAAATTGTTCCTATGCTATTTTTTCCTACTACTTTTCACTGTCTAATTATAAATGCAGCTGCATTTGTAATAAAACCTCCTTCAGCTTTAGTTTCAGGGCCAGAATATTATACCTAGAGCACAAGTTGTTGGACAAAGAAGGTTGTCCAAGTGTTTCCATTCTCAACTCATTTTTCACTTTGCTGCAGTTTTCTTAGACTGAAATGTCTCATTTTTACTCCCTACCTTTTGTCTGGGAGTAAATAGCTCTGAAAAGCTGGAACCTGGGTACATCATCTTACTAAAAACTATAGAAAAGGCTTATTTTCTGCATCTAGTTCACAAAAAAATATGGTGTGTTGAATTGAGGCCTAGAGTTAGTGCTGTAATTACCTGAAACTAGTAGAGTGGCACCCCTTAACACCTGCTACTGCTTTCCCTTTTTGGTTATGTGTTATTGTTAAAAGTTATGCAAAATATTCAAATTGATGATGGTCCTAGAGGAGCTGGAGTCTTCTCACATGATTCAAAGATTTTTTTAGTACTCCTTGCATAACAGGTTTGTGGAAAGCAAGTACTGATGCACTTGTAAAAAAACACATGGTCAGTAGGATTAGAGTTGTGCCTTCAGCTTCCTCGCAGTAAGTACTTTACAGATATCTACTGCGCCTATAATTTTTCATCCCTGCACCGCAGTACTTGAGCACAATTCCCACTGATTTAAGCTGATTGTCCCATTTTGATGGCCAGGAATGGTATTTCTCTCGTACTGGCCTAAATAACCATGTGCAAATTTCACTTTAGTTATATCTCTCCGTACAGAAGTGTAGACCCGATCTTATCTCACCAGCACAGCTTTTAACATAGTCTTGTGAACCCTTTTGAAATGCAGTTAGTTCCAGTCCCACTGAGGTCTGAAAGCACTCTGGCTCCTTCCTAGCAAAACCATATTTGGTGGAACTGCATAAGATGACAGTGAAGTGATCTCAAGTCTCAAGATGAGGGAAGCAGCACAGCTCATTAGCTGTCCATGGCATGGCGATTTCAGGGTTTCAGGTGTGTTTTACAGTCTTTAATCCATGCCTGATGTGGTACAACGAGCGGGTTGCTGGAGGATGAAATAGAGAATGCATCTTGATTATTATAAGCCTGTAATTATTTTACTCTTTTTTTATTACTGGCATCTGATTATCTTGTAAGAGTCACAGTCATGCTGGGTTCATAGACACTTGCGTGGCAAATCTGAATACTAAACTCAGCAAAACTCCACAGAGAGAGTCTGGCAGGTGCAGGAGGACATGCAGAAGACCGGTGCTGGTGGAAGTGCTTAACCCTGTCATAGTGCCAGCTTCTAATACCCTTTCACACCATGTGAGAGATTGGTTTCATGTTTGGACACCTGTGGTTGCATTCAACCATCTGAACCTATTGGTAGCTGAGATGCACTGGGATATCTTGCCTGGTCTCCAGCTGCCTCCTCAAGTGGGCATAGGTCTTCCATAGGTCCTGAGTCAGATCTGCCACCTCATTGGCACCAGATACCAATGCTTACATGTCTAAGATATCATAATAGACAACAGCTGCCTGAGGAGGTTGCAGATTAACAGTCACCTTGTTCTGGCTTTCCCTGCTCTGAGCAAGAGGCCAGAGCAGGTGACCTGCAGAGCTCCCCTCCAGCATGGGGCATTTTATGATTCAGTGATTCTAACAGAGAGAGTGGAGCCTGTGGTAAACTCAAGACTGGAGTTTAGTTGATCAAATGTACCTTTCTACCCTGGTATGGGCTGGGTGCTTCTCAGGGCTCTATTGGTCACACATGCTGTCCCCACTGTCTGCAATGAGTGACTAGGATCTGTCAGCACCTCACCCATCAGCTGCATGCAGAACAAATGGACTAGCTCAGCGTGGGACAACAGTGAGGCCCACAGGCATCCCATGTGCCTGTTGAGTGGCCATCTGCCATGTGGCCTTGAAAACGTTCCCCGTGGGCTGCTGGTGTGCCAGAGCTGCTCACAGGCTCCATTGCAGGGCCACTCACTCTGCTCAAGTGGAATGCCTCAGACAGCTGCTTCTCCTTCAGACACTTGATGAGGATGGTGTACCCATCCTCTTTCCTGGAGGCTGCACTAGCTGGAGCAGTTACTCCAGCCAGCTGCTTGCAGACACTTCCCTGTCCTGTGCCCCAGTCTCTCCAGACTGGGCTTGGCTGTGTAGCTGAACCTAATAGCCTCACAAAGTCTTATGTCCACCTTCATCTTGTTCACCTCCTCCTAAGCTGTCCATCTCAGGATTGCCATTCAGTCAGACTCTATGGGGCATGTCCAGACTTGGACCTTAGGAGCCTGAGCTGCCCTATAGAGATGTTTTTCTCTCTGTTGACTTTGTAGGGAGTATGGACTGGTGAATCTCAGGTCTCACTGTTTTAACTGTTTGGATTAACCCAGAGTGATTAGACTGAAATGGGACAGGGAGCTCTTTTAAGAGCAGCTCAGCCAGCAGATCTAAGCAGGCGCTGTCTTCTGTTGGGAGTAGCATCAAGCAGCGATAATGACTCCCATGGAGGATACTGTCAGGAGACATGTTCCCATAGCTTCGCCCCTAGTAATACCAGCTTGCTGCCACCCTCTTCCTCATGAGACATAGGATCTTCTGGATTTCAGTGCTCCACTCTTTTTACCCCCAAAAGCAATAAATCCACATGCCCTTGATTTCTGAGTAGGATATCTAAAAATGGTGAGGACCTAGACCTATCTTCATTCCCTGATTGTGTTCCAGCTAATTGTTTCAATTTTAAATTGCAGTGTGCACAACTGATGCTCTGGACAAAAGAGGCAGAGGTCTCTGGTGCTTCAGAAACCAGGCAAGTGGCCTGGATTTGAGTTCAGGGAAACAAAAAAGTAGGGTCCCAATGGGTATGTTAAATGAGAGAGAATCATTCCCCTTTTATGTTTTACAATATATACTACTTTGAACTGGAGGTTTAGGAGAATGCAAGAAGATTGATTAATGTTCAGTTATATCTAGAACTTTCCTCCAGTTTGTCAAATTGGGCAGAAAGTTTTAATAAATGAAAATAGCAGGTCTGACACATCTCTGCTGCTGCATTTAGAGAATTGATAAAGAGCACAGACTCTGTGTGGTAGCTTTTATTGAAAACCTTCAAGCAGCTGACAACTAACGTCTGAGCTGATGAATGACTCAAAAAAGAGCTTAGCTCTTGATCTTACCATTGTCACCCACGAGCAATCTGATTCCAGACATGTCTTTTGTGGTTAGGAAATCCATAGATTTCCTCAGTGCTCAGCTGTGGGAACATCACAGGAAGGGGGATGTAAATGGATCCTCCTGCTGAGCTGTGTCTGGCTTTTGAGGGCATCTGCCAAAGACACGAGGGATCTAGATATGATCTACCTCTCTGTGCTTCTTCAAGTGGTTTCTTAGGGCTAGGCTGGCTGTTTCTCTCCTCTGACAAAGCAAGTGGTCTCTTCTCTTATGTCAGTGTCTTTGAACACCCCTACAGGTAAATTTGAGACAAACTCCCTTATTAGCTACTCCTTGACTTCTGTAAATTCATACAGTCTTTTCCCACTGGAGGATCAAAAGCCACCATGATAACAAATTATATGTCTGTTGTACTGTTTCGGGGTTTTGTTTGTGGGATGATGGAAGTAAACTTTCACCTGCAGGACCAGATGTGATCGTTTTCCACTGTAAGGAGCCACTGAGGTGGAGCTTGTTCCCTTCCTCCAATTTTGTTGTTTTGTAGACTCTTGTACAAATTGTTTGTTCAAGACCTGTTTAAAGTGAAGATGCCAAATGAAACCAAACCACTTTTGCTTCAATGCTTTTTGTGTGGATGCTGCTTTCACACACCCTGGGTTGTCTCTGAATAAGATTTACAGTCAAACTTCACACTTCCCTTCCCTGTGTCATCATGAAGCAGAGCAATTTTTTCAAATGACCACAAAGATGGTAAGAGGCAGGCTGAGTTTTTAAAAACTTCCAAAGGAAATATCAGCACAGGAAATTCATAATGAAATACTAATTAGCACATGTTCTTTAGCTAATCAAGGACTTTCATTGCAAAGCCCTTAAAGTGAACAAGTTAAACATGTTCCCTTAAGTGAAGAGGTTGACTGTAAGATTATTCAGCTGCTTTGTTTGCAAGCAAAACACGATTCTGGATTCTAAAAGTGGAGGGGGAAAAAATCACCAGCAATTTCCCAGTCTGATTATGAAAAAAAGAAAAAGAAAATCACAGCTTTTGAAATTGTGGAGGATTTTTCAAAGGATGACTTCAAGACAGTCTTAGAATAAATAGCAGCTCTCTGCAACAAAGGTCACGCAATGCACAGTGACATGAACAGGTCATGAATAGCGCTGAATTGTGCCATGTGACTACATTGCAATGGAGGTAGCTGCACCGATGATGGAAGATTGCATGGGATAAGCTGTGTGTACTTCATGCTGTAGGAAGTCTTTAGCCTGTTGTTCTCCTAGAGGAGTCTGACATTTGAGACTCCTGGGATATGAGGGATTAAGGGCAGTAGCTGGGACATATGAGGAGAAAGAGGCCACTGTGAAGGAGTATCAGCTGTCATTTGGGGCCAGTATGTGCAGCTTTGGGTACACCGCTTCTAGGGAGGTCCAGAAACAAGAGCTTCAGATGGAGAAGTTTCACATTACCATCTTTGCAATGAATGAGGGTAGAAGGTCCTTATATGCAGTGAACAGCATGTCTCGAGAGTTGAGAGCTCCAGACCAGGTGGAAAGGCTAGCAGAGATTTACACCCACCTGTGCAAAAGAGGTTTTGTGCCCACCTGCACAGCCAGACTGTGGAACACCTCCATGAAGAAACCGTGATGTTGGTGTGAGCTGCATTACCTGTTTTCCAGATGCCCATGTGCTCCCCAGCATTTTTATCTTTGCCTTTGCTTTGATGCTGGGAACTTGGTATGCCCTCACCCAACACCCTCCACAGATAGTTACAGCTTTGCAGGAGGATCTAAGATACACTTAGATGAGATACATGAGTGGCCCTTTCTGCCATGGTTTGGTGAGCACCTGTACAATTCCCTTGTATTTATATAAGCTGAGCTACACTGAAAGGGTCCAGTTGCTGCAGCAATACTGAATGCATTTATTCAAGAGATGCTGAAAAAAAGTGCCATAGAGCAGCTAGGAAAATGTCCCCATATCTTCTCCTTCCCAACTGGAATGGGTCTCCACCAGTGAGGTGTCAGTGGCAATTCCACCTCCTCACTGTGGCTTGTCCTATGTACCAAGCTAAAGGCACGATCAGAGTTGATAGTAGCTGACGTCATGCTGTTGTCACACATCAGAAACTTTCCCTCTCTCTTTGGGTCTTGTAGCTGTGGCTTCTCAGTGTGCTTCATGGTACGGTTTGTGCCCATTTTCTTGCAGGGATGACTCATGTGATGGAATGTAATGTTTCTCAGTGAGTGAGTAACTGAATTAATGAACTAATTGTAATGCTTCTCAATGCCAATTTTTTCAAACATGTTTCTGTTTTGTGTGTAGCTTCCAAGTAGACTGTGATCTCAGTATTTTTTCTTAATTCATGTTTAAAGTTCTTAAATCTAGTGTTCTTGAAAAGGCTGAAGCTGTCATGGGTTTTAAAAATTCAACTTTAGTTACTGATTTTCTTTTTCTTGGTTTTTCTTCTTTTCTGATTTTCTCCTGGAGTTCATAACATTTCATTTATGTTTCAGTGATTATTTATTTAGTAAAAGTTCTTCCTTATAGTTAAAGTGTAATATGTGTGCATTTTAGGAGGCTTTCTAAAACCTAAAATTTTCTAAAATTACTTTTCTTGGGTAAGATGTCTTGCCTTTTTCTTTTTTTTTTCTGTGTGTTTAATTTAGGGTCTATTCAATACGGTATTTTTGTTCTTTCCATGGTTTACATGGTGCTTAAAAAATTCACAGAAGAAGAAATTTTCCCATTTTATATGATTTTAGCATTTAACTCTATACCAGTGTATAGTACTCAAAAATAGGTGTCAAGTAGCATGGAATATGAATTGAAGTCAGAGTGAGGCATAAGCAAAGTGTCGTCTTTCTCACACTTGTACTTAACAGTTTTGAAACCTTCAGTTCATCATTCCATGTCTCTGACCTAATCAAAAACTTCTAAATTGAATTTGTAAAATTCAAAGCAAATCCACTGAATTAGTGACTTTAATGTAGCTTGATAAATATATGCTGTCAGGGGAGCAGCAGAGCAGGCGGGTACAGTCTGAGGGGTATCATAGAATCATAGAATGGCCTAGGTTGGAAGGGACCTTAGAGATCATTTAATCCAACCTCCCTGTCATGGGCAGGGACGCCTCTCAACTAGATCAGGCTACTCAAGGCTCTGTCTAACTTGGATATCGGGTATTGCACCATTCACCTTAAACAGCCAAATACTGATACCTGGGCAAGGCATATGATTTTGCCTATGGACCCTGTACAGTACATGGAAGGAAACAATATCCTCCAGGAGGTGGCAAAAACAGGGGTTGAGCTTCTGCCCTGCCATATGCTCTCCTTGCAGCACAGAACATGCCAGAGGAGAGGAGAGAGAGCAGAGCTTGAAGGGGACGGGGAGCTCTCTGAAGCATCTAGGGTTGTTCTGTGCTTGTATGTGGGCATCTACATCCATGGGGACTTGGTGGAGGTGTGGGTGGTCTCAGCTTGGAAAGATATCCTGCTTTCGGGCTCTTCATGATCATCATTATTTTTTGCATGGAACCTTTATTGGGTGCTGCCAATTGGCATGTTCCCAGTAGCCTTGCAGATGGGAGAAGATGGAACTCCCCAAGCATGAGGTTGGGTTCACCCTGATTTTGACATCTGCTTGGGGAGCAGTCCCCTTCATGGGCATCTGGCACTGCCATGACAGACCCTACAGCCAGTTCTGCTTTTTTCTCCCTCAGCACTTCATCCATTTCCTTGAGGGACCCTGCCTTGCTGAGGCTCTGCAGATGGACAGGACTGTATGCTCAAGCTTGTGCTTATTTACTTACATTTATTTCTATATTCTTTTTCAGCACATACTAAAGCTGAAGGGGGCAGGGAGCTCTCTGAAGCATCTAGGGTTGTTCTGTACTTGGATGTGGACACCTACATCCGTGGGGACTTGGTGGAGGTATAAGTGGTCTCAGACCTCTGGTGCAAGGCTTGACCAGCTGTGGAGGCTGCTTTCCTTACTAACACCACAGCTTGGAAAGATTTCCTGCTTTTCCCCTGCCCTCATTACTCCCATTCTGAACCCAGATCACACCTGTGTTTGACTAAGACACACTGCTTTAGAAAGGACATTACGAAATGGAGCATTTACAGTAATGCGCTCTCAGGTTTCATCACTCTCAGTATGAAGTGCATGTGCTGCCTTTCTTATTTTAAGGCATTTTCTTTTACCTTCCCACCACTGGTGCTTATTATGTTTGTCTCTGCTTGTTGCACTTTCTTCTTTCCTTCCTCTTTTTCATGTTCCTTAATTTCTTCTAAAATTGTTCATCCATATTTTTTTTTCCTTTCTTGCTTTTTGTCTGGTAAGAGCAATCACAGATCAGCATCAAACAACAGAATGAGTTCTAGTAGCTGTTTTTATCTCTGGAGATTTTAAACTTTGTCAGAATATCTTGATAATATGCTGATTGAAATTCCCCTCTGAAGTCTCAATTGTATACATACTGTTGTTTTCCCCTGTACCTTTCTGCAGACAGATACTTAGTGATGTTTTTGTTTAACCTCTGGAGAAGACATGAAATGGAAAACAAGTGAGTAACAAGCATTTCCAAATCCCAGTGCTATAAATCTGTTTTGTTTCCCTTCTGCTTACAAAAGTGGCAAATTATTTATTTTATTATCTGATATCACACCAATAACAAGAGGGGTCTGTTCCATGCAGTCCAATTATGAAAAATTACCTGAGATAAAATGACTCACAGTGAACCTGTTTTTCGTGGCCCTGATGCAAGGAAATGTTTACCTGCCTGAAGTGAGGAGAATTTACACTCGTGCTGGCTGCTGAAAACATTCAATCAGAAAAAAATTGTCAGATAAAATGTTATTCAGCCCCTGTTGTTTGGACCATTTTGTTGATGCATGAAACCTGGTTTGACCCCAACTGTGGAATTTTTCTGACTTTAGCCAGTGTTGGAGCTTAGGGCATTGGGTTGGGTTGGAAAGTCCCCTGAATTCCTTTCCAAACCAGTTTTCTGAAAAGCTGAGCACAACTTTGTTTGTGTTACTCAGATGCTTTCTGTCCAGATGTGAGAATGAATTGGCTCAGTGGAGTTGATTCTTCTAGGTTTGGTATTTTTATTGGTTGTTAGTAAATTAGCTAAAAAACTGCATCTTTCCCCAGATGTGTGTGAACTGTTGCTGTTAGTAATGTATGTCAACTAGAAGATTAGTGCCTCAGTTATTTTATTTGGTTATATCCACTTCCAAATGGCTGGATCCCCTCTTATGCAGCAACACAAAATGGAAGTACCTAGAAGAAGCAGAGATCAGAGTTCTTTGCCAGAAAGCCTTTTAACAGAGGCTCATATTTTCCATATTTGCAGAAAAAGTTGCTAATGTCTCAGTGTCAATTAGGAGTGTGCAGCCTGCTAAGCCTTCAGGCTTTAGGAATGGTTGATGAAATGTACGGGTCCCATTCAGCACTTTCATGTCTGAGTGGAAAAATGTTCTAAGTATTGCATACATCGGCATATAGGCAAGTCTACAGAGAGAATGACTGTGTCAGTCTGCAGCTACTTAAGAGCTCTCTGCCACGTTCTGACCTCAATCCTGTGCCTCTCACAAACCGTGGGGGATGAATATTCTGCATTCTCCTGACTGTCAGCTGAGCATCCTGTGCAGAGAGGGAAGGTGGTTCGCAAGGGCACAAAATCAGAAGCCTATATCAGCAGTTAGGGCCCAATCCACAACTGGAAATCAGGAGCATTTCCCTTGGTTCAGCAGGATGCTGGTTAAGATTTAACATTCAGTCACTGAGGAAACAGTATATTTATTTTCTTAATCATATTTATGTGACACGGGATAAGGCTGGCATTTTAGATGCAGGACAAGTGCGTGGGTTTTCTATTCACCTGAACGGTTGCACATGCAATTAGCTCTGAGAGTGCTGTACATCATTTTCCACTCCCCAGCCCTGCCCAGCAGCCTGCTAATGACTCTGCAGCTGTTCCAGGTAGCAAGCACAAAAGGGGAGCAAGGCCATTGCGTTACTGGGGCTTTCACTAACAAGCAAAGCAAGTTTCACTTGGCTTTTTTCTTTCCTCTTTTGTCAGTTAGTACATTGTTGGGAGAGAAAGTGCTTTACTTCCAGCTCAAGTGATTAATGTGAATGGTTAATAGCAGAGGAACATGAAGATGGCTTACCAGGACAGGCTTCTTTTGTGATTAACGATGGGCCAGGCTCTGTCAAAACCAGGGTGGTGGGAATCACATATACATGCTTATACATTTATATGTAGTATAATTGTGTGAGTTTGTGCATATATGTTGCTGGAAGTTTATGCTTACATATGCTAAAAATATATTATTTGAAGTCAGAAAATTGCCTTTTTGTCTCCTTTGGGTCTTAGAGAACAGCAGTAGACACATTCCATGCTCCTGAAAAATTCATGTTTGTTCTGGGAATTTCTTCAGCCTCAGGGCAGCACATTTAGAAATGTACTTTCAAAATAAGAGTAAGAATGATTTGCCAAGGCACTACTGAGCCTTGCAGAGGTTCCTGCCCTGAGATGGTCCTTTTCCCCTCAACTTACCTCCACCAGCCCAGGCTTCCTGCTCCACTCAGGCCAGCCTTTTCCTTGCTGTGGCACAGAGATCTTTCACAGAATCACAGAATCATTATGGTTGGAAAGGACCTCCAGGGTCATCAAGTCCAACCTTTGTCCTAGCATCTCTCTAACCACTACACTATATCCTCAAGCGCTGCATCTATTCATTCTTTAAACACCTCAAGGGATGGTGACTCCACCACCTCCCTGGGCAGTCTATTCCAGTGCCTAACTACCCTCTCAGTGAAGAATTTCTTCCTAATATCTAATCTAAACCTCCCCTGACACAACTTGAGGCCATTTCCCCTCGTCCTATCATTACTATTTTGAGAGAAGAGACCAACACCAGCCTTGCTACAACCTCCTTTTAGGTAGTTGTAGAGGGCAATAAGGTCTCCTCTCAGTCTCCTCTTCTCTAGACTAAACAAACCCAGTTCCCTCAGCCGCTTTTCATAGGGCATGCTCTCCAGCCCTTTCACCAGCTTTGTTGCCCTTCTCTGTACCCGCTCCAGCACCTCAATGTCCTTCTTGTACTGTGGTGACCAAAACTGGACACAGTACTCAAGGTGCGGTCTTACGAGTGCCGAGTACAGGGGCACAATCACCTCCCTACTCCTGCTGGTCACACCGTTTCTGATACAGGCCAGGATGCCGTTGGCCTTCTTGGCCACCTGGGCACACTGCTGGCTCATGTTCAGCCGGCTGTCCACCAGCACCCCCAGATCCTTTTCTGCCAGGCAGCTCTGCAGCCACTCCTCCCCAAGCCTGTAGCGTTGCTGGGGGTTGTTGTGACCAAAGTGCATGACCCGGCACTTGGCCTTGTTAAACTTCATACAATTGATCTCAGCCCATCGCTCCAGCCTGTCCAGATCCCTCTGCAGAGCCTTCCTACCCTCAAGCAGATCAACACTTGTGCTTAATTTTGTGTCATCTGTGAATTTACTGAGGGTGCATTCGATTCCCTCGTCCAGGTCATTGATGAAGATATTAAACAAGACTGGTCCCAAAACTGAGCCCTGAGGGACCCCGTTTGTGACCGGTCGCCAACTGGATTTCACTCCGTTCACCACCACCCTCTGGGCTTGGCCATCCAGCCAGTTTCTAACCCAGTGAAGAGTCCTCCTGTCTATGCCATGAGGCTGGTCAGGAGCCTTCATACTCGATATGACTCAGGATGGTTTGTCACGTGCTGCAGTTTGCCTTGTGCCATAGCAAAAAAAAAAACCCACAGTAGAACAATTCCTGCTCTGAAAATAATAAACCTGCTTTGAGGCAGACACACAGACACAAGAAGTTTGCACAGCTTGTGAGGATGAAGAGAAGACTGGCTAATGAAAGCAAGAGTGTGGAGCTAACATAGGATCATTATTGCCTGAAGCCATTATAAATCAGTGGAGGGATTAAAAAAAAACCACCAAACTGTGCTTCAGCATTGATGGAGTAACTCAAAGATTCTTCAAGGGAGGTCTTCAGCCCAGGACGGTGTCCACCTACGAGGAACAGCTGCAGGGAACTTCATATTTAGCAGTCCCACTGGGATAAATTATCAGGACTGACTGAGACACTGGGGTGGCATTGCTATTATCAGGCAGGTGTTCTCTCCTGTACTGAGTCTTCAAGATCTCATAACAAGGCTGCTACAGGCCATAAATGAAGATATTTTTCTTCTTCTTTTGTTTATGAGCAGAACCTCTCTTTTAAAAGTGACCCACTTCTGTAACTTCTTCTAACACAGGACGCTGGAGTAGCAATCTGGCAACTTCGGTCATAAGGAGATGTTTTGGGGTGGTCATGTGTGCTATCCCACATCAATCTAGTTTTCAAAGACAATGAAACCGCACAGTTTCAGTGTTCATTGGTCTTTACTTCCATCCGTCTTTCTGTCTGTCAGTCTCTCCCCCCCCCAGCAAACATTAAAAAATTTTGGTTCTGATGGAGGAATGTCTAAGATGATGTATTCATACGGTTATCATGACACTTCACCTCTATCTGCTCTCCAGATAGAGTAGAGACACCAGTTAATGTCCCTGCACAGTAACAGGTTGCAGTGAGAGCTCAAGTATATTTGGAGCTTAGAGGAGAGACACCAGTTAATGTCCCTGCACAGTAACAGGTTGCAGTGAGAGCTCAAGTATATTTGGAGCTTGGAACCAGCTCAACACTTGCTGTCCTTTCTTCTGCTGATAGACAGTAGTGTGGTGAGGTTATAAGGATGCTGCTGGAGATGTGGTGGTGGTGTGCTGGCTGGAGAGTGTTGGGAGGCAGGGCACTTCTCTGTGGAAAGCCAGGATTTGTTAATTATGCTGCTCTATTAATGGATAAATTTTACTCACAAAACACTTAAAAATAATTGGTTTGAAAAGTAAAACAGCTTTTTCTATCCTAACAAAAAGGTTCTACATTTACATTGAAGCTTTTTTAAGGCAACGTGCAAGGCTATGTCTTTCTTGGAGGCGACAAGCTAATACGTGCTTATCAACCTACCATTTTTCCTTCAGGGGTTATCACAAAGAACTTTGCAGAAGAGCAGTGGGCACCCCTTCTTTGCTTTACTCAAGTGGCCAAAAATAGCCATAAACAATGGGATAGGGATAAGGCAGTTTTCACAAGGAACACGCGGCTCCATTTCCAGATAGATGGATTGCCACTCTGGGCTGAAGGCAGTGAGTTGTACTAACCTTGGTGGTGGGGCAGGGACAACTCTGAAACCTGTCTTTTTCCTGGCAGAAGGGGAACTTGCACTGGTTCGCCTCTTGGGGAGGCTTTTGGACACCCCCAGGTTGACTGAACAGCACGAGGTGAGTACCATCCTGGTGGCACAGAACTGTGGTACCTAGTGCCAACCCAATCCTACCCCCATCTTTGAAGAGTGGTGACCCTAGTAGGGCTGCTGTGTGCTCTGTGTTATGACTCATGACATAACTCATGCAGGGAAACAAAAATCCCTGTTACCTCTATGTGCAGAGGTTCAGGGCATTTTTCCAAGACCCTTTGAAATACTGCTGTGAGGCTGCCAAGGTATTTCAAGCAGAGCTGTCTTAAGGTGGTGAAATGCAGGATGGAGCTGATCAAGTTTTAATTTCAAGGGTTTCAAGCACACATTACCTAGGCCACTGCAATCACTTCCTGAGAATGTACACACAGACTTAAAAGTGTTGCTTAGTGGTTTATGAAACTCCTATTCAGAAATGGTCCAGATGTCACAGGGATCCCCTGGTTGTGTGGTCTGGAACTGCTATCAGCAGGAAAAAAATTAGTATTGAGAGAAAACTAACTGCCTGTGTGGAAGTGAGTCCATTTACATTCACTCAAAATACTACTCTTGCTCTTTCCCATTAGTGCTTCCTTGGTACCCAAAGCATCTTCCAACAGTGGCTGCATATGAGAGGCTGAGTTTTTCACCCAGTTACTGATATAAGGCTGTGCTGTCCTGATATTCAGAGCACTTGCATAGACCCACCCATGTTTATTTTTATCCAGGCAATTGGGTACCATTTTTATGAGACCTGTACAAGGCGTGCCATGCTAGCTGGTTCAAGGCAAACCAGCTCTGCTCTGCTGCTCAAAGGCTTGAGCCTTCCTCTTTTGGTCACTGATGTCAAGGGTGTCTGTGCAGGTCCTGAGCAAGACAGGCTGGTGAACTAGCTCAAATTTAGCCTTAAAAACCAGTTGGCTTACAAGCTCGTCTGACTTGTCATGACACCTTGCTCGGAGTATTTACCACCAGGCTGTGCTGTCTCTGTTTAGCTCTGCCACAGCTGCAGTGTTAGTGAGCACCAAACTTAATTGTGTTAGGGCAGGCTGGGCTGCGCGTCATGCAGAGACTGAAATTACTGCTGTGCTATGTGGGCACAACACCACTTCTGTCTCCTCTTTGCCTCTGTAGTCACTGTCTTTCCTGGCTTTTTTTTTTTTTATTCCCCATGCATCAGCTGCATTAAATACTCAGTATTATTCCTGGCTTTGTGTCTAGAGACATGGCTTTCTCAGGTCAGAAGATTATTGTTCCTCAGTTGGATAAATACAAATATAATTATATAAATATAAATACTATATAAAATTTGGGTAAATACAGAGATAAAAGCCAGATATAAATGAGGCAATTAGAACCCTCTTGAGCTCAGATCCTTCAAGTAAGAGAAACGCAGTTTTAAATAATTACAAGGAGTGACATTTCTTGACATGGGTTTGACCAAGAGTTTGTCCAAGGCAGCCCTCCTTTGAGCAGCAGTGCCCTGACATATCTGAAGCCTTGCACAAGGTGCTACTGTAATTGTCTCTGATATCCCTGTAACTAGTATGCATTTGCAGTGTAACTTGTATGCATTTGCAGTGCTGGTTGTGATCGGTGCAGTCTGATTCCTGTCTGGCTTATTTCCTCTTCTGTGTAAACTTTGCTTTCCATGAACCCTCATGAGTTTCCAAAGTTTGCTTTCTGTGAGAATCTGTGTGATCAGAACTGGATTATTTGCCTATCTAAGAGAAGCAAACACAGCTGGAACAAATTCATTTTTTTAAATCAGCATGAGTATTTGTGAAAATATTCCTGGTTGTGTTCCCTCTGCTTTGCCTTTTGTGACTGATACTTGCACAGAAATGTGGAAAAAATGCATTTTATTCTTTCGATAAGGCCACTACATGCCTCAGCTTCTAATTGTGATAAAAAATCTCCTTTGACAAGAGATTTAAAAGTCAGCCTCAGTTTATTGAAATGAAAGAAAAGAATTGAACTCCAGTTCTCTCAGAGAATCATTCTTCTCATATCCCAAGCACACATTAGTTCTGGATCTCTGTGGAATACAACTGGAGAGAGGTTATTGAATTGAAGTTTCAAGCACAGAAGCTGAGCTCTGGCCAATTATATTTTGCCAGGGCTGAAATTGGACTAGTCAAAAAAAAGGATATCAAACCGCACACCAATGCAATGTGGAATCAAATCTCTTCTGAGACAAAGTGCTTCTCTGTCTGGAGAGGTGAGGGAAGTGATGCTGTATTTTTGTCTTTAATATCAGTCTGCTCTTCATGCCTCACTTCCTGACTTTGTCTCTTTTTTCTAATATGTGGCTGCTTAGAATTCAGTGATAGTACCAAGTATTAGATGTCAGAGTGCTTTTGTCTTATAATTACTGGGCTCGTTGAAGGTGTGCTGGGCAGTAGATGTGAAAGCTCAAACCATGTGCTCCTTCAGGGTCTCATGAGGTCATCCCCCTAGCAGTTACCAACACAGGACAGGGTAGGAGAGACTGCCTATCAAGCATCCTGTTTGCTACAGTGAGATGAGATTTTGTGATGAACTGTTATGGAACTGGTGCTGACTTTCTATTATCTTCGCATTCCTGTTGGAAGGGCACTTATGCTCTATGGTTTCTATGAGGTGTCGAGCTACAATTTTCTTCAAATATTTAATTTTGTGGCAAGTTTTACTACATTTGCTTCCCTTCACAACATACCTTCCCCCAGGCATCCTGTGCACCTCTACACAAGACTCAGCTGCACCATCTGGGCAGCAGTCTGTAGGTGGTCATGGAACCCACATGTATAGCTATTAGCTTCAAGATGCTAATGCCTGCATTAATAATCAGATTTACTCTTGCATTTTAAAAGAAAGTCTAAATTGCTTAATTCATCTAATTATTTACAATCCCATTTATACCAAGTTTTCTTCCACAAATTATTTCTTCTCATGCATAGCAAATGACTCACTTTTTTACAGACCTTTGGGTATAGTTCCATATGCATCTCTGTTATCTCAGGAAATTTTCATTTTGAGATTCTATTCATGTGGACACCACAAATGTGAAAAAGATGATGCACGAAGTCATCACAGGGTCAAAACTAACAAGGTACAGGCAACCTCAACATCCTGAGATAAAATGTTCTGAAAAAAATGACTAAAGGACATGCAAAAATGGCTGTAGCTTTAGAGACAGTATCTTTGCTCTCCATATCAGACAACTGAGAATTCAGATAGTGCAAATTCTCTACAAGTAGTGTTTGTTTATCCAAATAACACACAAAATAATATGTCTTGGTAGTTTATATATTATTTTAAAAGTTATTTCAAGGTTCTACTAACTGAGTGGTTTTGGATGGACCCAATGCTGAGGGCCTAGTGTTGGCCTTTAAAAGGAAGTTTACGTCAGACTAGCTCTAGTCTGTTCTCACGGATTGGAAAGCCACTAGCAGTTGAAGCCCATCTTCTGCTTCAGCTTCATCCAGAAGAAGACCAGTTTGCATGGCCCACTATCACTCAATGATGGAAATCAAAGCATGGTTAAGTAGGGGTCATCAGGCGATTTTGCTTCAAAAGCAGGGTCTTGATTTGGACCAAGATGCTGCAGTAGATGCACCTAGATATTGCTTGTAATGGCAACAGGAACAAAATTTTCTGTCAAAAACATTTCTTCATGGAATGTAGGTACCCAGATCAAATTAAACAATTTAGTGGAAGTGTCTCCTTTCTACAAAAAAAATGATTCTCCGTTTTCTGTCAAAAAAACCTATTAGTTTTCAACTAATACCAACAGATTTCAACACATATTTTTCTGGCAGCCCCAGCCCAGGGCATCATGGAGGTGGGGACGGGCTGAGGCTGGGTATGACATCAGCTGACAGGTGGGGGTCAAGATCAGGCATAGGCATGGCTGCAGCAAAGGTAGTATAGCTCAGGCAGAGACTGAGGGCAGGAGCTCAGCTCAAGAGCTCCAGATAAGAGAGCTGACCCTGGCCCTGGCTTGAACAGCCCATTTACCAAGGCTATCAGCTCAGCTGGCCCCAAGCTCCGGTTACTACACTGCCAGGAGCAGGGCAAAGTGTCCTCAGGACCATGACATGTGTAGTGTAATTCCAAATATCCATCTTAAAAATCAAATACTTTGCTTACATTGATAAGTGAGGTAGAGATTTTCAACATTATAAAAGGGCATGGATCTCCCACTTGGCAGCTTTCTGCATTACTATCTTAATCTGGAAGGATTTAACTGTGCTGCAAGAGATGTCATATTGCCATGGAAAAGGCTGCATATTGCATCGAAGAATACCATGTGGGGGAGCTGATTTTAATGTGCTTTCCAAAGGAAAACTCCCACTTCAAAAGTACATGTCTTAGGAAATACTGGACACCTCAGCCCCAAGAGTTGGAGGTTCTTTGTGGGTGATGGACATCAGGTAGTGATGCGGTGGTATTGTGAGAGAGTCACTGTTCTCTGTGGGTTTGCACTGAAAGAGTTAAAAGAACGAGTTCATAGGTTCCAAAGAAGGTGGCTAGGGAGCAGTTTGGACTTAACTATTTTCTGTGGACTGAGTTACTATTTTAGACAGAAAATTATTTGTCTGGAACATGGAGGGAGCCTTAAAAGTCAGGGAGTGATGGGAAAAGGTTCTCAGACATTTGGTTAATTGAGATGTTTCCCATGATTGTTACAAAATAAAATGAAACTGATCTTTCGTAAACTCTAGTCATTTGGGAAAGCAGTTGATTGAGATTGCTTACCAAAACTGTAAAATTTTGTGCGGAAAAAATAATGAAATTAAAAATGCAGGTTGTCTGTTTTGTCTTCTAACCTTTTATATCAAACTGGGGTGACATTTTTCAGTTATGGTTTGGTTTTTTTTTAAGATAAGAAAGAAACTTTTGATTTAATGGGTCATAAGAGAGAAAGCAACAACAAAAACACAATCTCATGACTGAAGCTTTTCAAACTAGTTACTGTAAGATTGGCATTGAAGCTGCGAGGAGCAGCACTGATGGACAAGGAACAGGATATGATGTTCTCTTAAATAAGCTCAGCTCCCCTGCATTAGAGCACAAGCCTTTGCCATCAGTTATTAGCAGGAATTTATAACCAGGATAAATGGGGCATGCTTATTTCTTTCAGATTCTATTGTGCTGCCCCTTCCTAAAGACATTACAGGATCCAAAGCAGTCTCTGAGCAAGGAAATATGTTATCTCATCTCCTGAATCCCTGGGGCAGGATGATGAGCAGATTCACATGCTCCAGCATTAAGTGTGGCACATCCTTGCTTACACCATTGACTTTTTACAGTGCTGATGGGCACATGTACAGATGTTTTCACCTAATACTGGGACAGGATTGATGAAGAAACTTCAGTTCAGAGTCTTGGAAAAAGTGCTAAATGGTGAATAAAATCTTGGGCATCTTTAGGGTATGGGACAGCATCTCCCCCAAACAGGTGAGGAGTGTGGGGCAGCAGGGCTGTGCTGTGTGTGTGGAAAAAAAAAACCAAGCCAGGGAAGAGTCAGGTACCTGCATACAGCTGGGCTAAAAGGGGAAACACATTTGGGCTGCAACACTGGCATGGCTGGGAGGAGAGCCAATGTTGAAGAGCACTGTGGCTGTGCTCCCTGCAGTAGGTTCACAACTGCTATAGCCGTAAGCAGTCAGAAACTGGTGCATAACCTACTCAGCCCATAATCTAGGTGCATCCATACCACTATAAAAGGGTTTGCATGCATTTTAATAACTGTAAACCCTGCTTTTTAGTGAGGTCAGTTTACAGGCCAGGAGAACAAAGTGCATATCAAAGCTAGGAGTAGGAGTCCCACAGAAAGAGTCATCCCTGGCTCTGTCAGAAAGACAGAGCTGTGCACCAGCCCATGCAGCCAATATGTTTAGCAGCTCAAGAGGATTAAAATGAACTCATTGGATTTGTCACTTGCAGAGCTTTATCCAGCAGTCACATTTAATTTCCCAGCTCTCAATGCCTGTAACCTAATTTCTACATCTGTATGGGGTGTGTGGAAAGCCGGGAGGGGTGGGGGGAAGCATCAGACTTGGAAAGAGCCACTGTCAATTTAAACATCATTTAAACTCTTGGGGCTGAAATAACGATGGAGCAGTGTGGTGAATAATACCGGCTGAGTGCTAACATGAAGACCAGCCCTCTCTAGTTACAGTGCTCCCCTTCCCTTCCTTGCTCCCTTTTCTGAGATATTATTTGTTCTTTTGTTCCACAGCTGATGGTAGAGCTGCTGTCTCATGCATTTCCCCACGCCCAGATAGGCCCACCTACAGTTTATTTTCTCTGCTGTTTTGGTTTTATTCTGAGTTTTGGTTTTCCCAGCCTTGGCTGGGGTTTACAGTCCCCCTGCTCATGCTCCTCACATTTTGCAGCATCATTTGTGTGCTGGCTCTACCTCTGCATGTGTCCTCATGCCCTGGATGGGGGTTTAAGCCTTTCAAATTTATGGAAGTTTTTTTCTTCTCTTCTCTTCTCTACAGTTACCTCTTAGCCAAGTCATCCAAATTCAATTGCTTTAATCGTTCCTCAACTCCTTCCAGACACTCAAGTCATTATTGTTTGATTTTTAATTGCTTCCAATCTGTCAATGTTCTAGCTTTGTTTTGTGCTGCAGGCATATCCAGAGACCTCAGAGCTGCTGAAGACCTTTCTGATCTTGCAACTGTACTTCTTGGTTAGCCCAGGCACAGGGTGCACCAAGTGATTCCCTCTTGAGTGCAGCCACTCTGGCTGGTGCAGAGCAAGGACTGACATGCTGCCAGCTCAACAGCTAGATGAACAGATAAAAACTAAAGAGGAGTTTGTGCTGGACCTAAAATGGTCATGCAGGGGAGACTGCCCCAAAACAGGATCTTCCTTGAGATCTGCTGGCTGTCCCCAGCTCCCAGTGATGCTGGGATCAAATCTGATGCTACTGTTTTTCCATGTGCAGATGCTAGGAAGTGTTTGGAACAAATGTTTTGAATCATCTTATGATATGTTGCATAATACATTCAGGGATTTTTAAAGCTTTCAATCCCAAAGCCATATTATTATTGTAAGAGTTTCTAACACTTGGGGTTGTAGAAAACGTCTTGGAAGATGAGTCTGGTGTCTCCGAGATGAGTGCTCAGTTTCAGAGCTTCTCCTTGGTTTGAAGACAACCTCACATGTGTCCTGGGGCAAGAGGACAATGAGGTTTGACTCTGGAGCTTCGTAATTTTTATTGTCAGTACTCCCCAAATTGTAAATTAAAGTGCAACCCCAGCCTTCACAGAAAGGAAGGGATCACTTAATGTGTACTGAGAGGCATGTCCGTGCAGAACAGCAAAGATATGGAGCAAACACTTCTTTTTTATATATTTCTTTCCTTGTATCTTTTAATTTATTAAATATTAATAATTTATTGTATCTGGAAATTGACATTAGGTAGAAGAAAGAGAATCAATTTTTAATAAATATGAGCAATAAATAAAACATTTAATAAATAATGCATGGCAAAAGATTACTGAAAGATTAAATAATGATCTTGTATACATACTCAAGCTATTATTTATTAATAGCTTCTTGAGGTGCAGCATTCATGACACTCAGGGAAAGTAGTTTCACCTGAAAAGCAATCCAGGAGAGAGGAGAGCTGCAAGTTTCCATCTTTGTACCCTGGTGACTCAATCAAACTGAGCTCCCCAGGCACTAAACCTTGTTATGAGGCAATAGATTTACTAGAGGTGACCAACATATTTGCAGCTAAACTTATTCCTCACTGCAAGGGCTTGGTTTGCAGCAATGAGGATACAAATATGGTTCAGTGGACACCTCCCCCCCGCTTCCCAAAAATCCCCAACTTTCTGCTGTACAGAAAAAAAGGGTTTGGTTTCTAAAATGGAAATGATCAGTTTAAAAGCAGATTTATATATTTGCCAATGAATATCTAATACAAAATATGGACAAATTTTTTTTTTTTTTTCATTTTAACGTATGTAGGCTGGGTTTTTCAACAGAGACCAAAGGAGTAGGAGTATAAAATCCCTTTTATTTTCAGGAGTTTTTGTGTGTCAAGAAATTGAGTACTCTTTTAACAATTTTTCTCAGATTCCAATTGCTTAACTGTGTATCTCTTTCTGTGTCTCACTGCAGTTCTCAGTGGCAAAACAGTCTGGAGCAGCAGATTGGGAACTGCTTCGGGCCGCCCAGAAAGTGGCCATGTCTGCCTGCAGTCTGGCACCTCATTTCTTTCCACTCAGAATTAGCCCAGTAATAAATATAACGACTAATTATAATTTAACCTACTTTTTTTTTCATGTATTCCTTCTTAGAGCATTTAATTGCCAGTGGAAGCCTTAAATGAGATATTTTATGCAATCTGTGTTTAAGTACCCAGTGATCAGTAGTATCACTTTGATATCTCAGTGGAAAAAAAAAGGTTCATCAATGCAAAGAGCTACTGGTGTCCAAACCTGACCAGCCTGTTTCTAAATGACACCAATCTGCACATTGCTTTCAGACGGTGCTGGGGTGAAGGAAGGCTCTGACAGGGATCACCTCCTCCTCCTCCACCCTGATGAAGGCTCAGATGGAGCAGCACCACAAAGAAAATACCAGGGACTGATCCCACTTTGCCTGGTCTCATGCACACTTTAATGTGCGATTTAAGTGCGATTTAAAGGCTGTCTCTGCATTTCCCATCAGAGGGGTGGACAGGATTACATGTATAAAATCAGATTATAAACCTGGATGCAATAATATGTAATGGGGAGACCTGGGGAATTGGACCCTGTGTTAGAAGCTTGCCTTGTTGATGATTCTGAGATTGTTCACTGGCTGAAATAAATCTCCCCATGGACTTTTTCGTTCCCAGCCCATTATTACAATCCTGAAGGAAATCAAAGTAATATCAAAGCATGTTTTCTGAGAGGCAGAGAGGTTATTTCCCAGCCTGGTCAAGTTCCACACCTCTGCTGCCAATGTTACTGAGTACATAGCTCTGTCTCATCAAAATTAAGCAGACAAATGTGCTGAACTTGCAAATGGAGATGGCTATGCCTGTGTGGTGCTGGTCACGCTGGCTACAGTTTTCTGCTGAAATACAGTGTCAGAGTTTCTTAAGCATGTGGCTTGAAGAGGTCGCCCTGTGGCACACACCAGACAATTTCAGTAATACTTCTGGGAAGAAAGCCAAAGAAAAGTAGATGGACCAACAGTCATCTTGCCTTTCTCCCTCAGTGCTAGTAACACTGAGCACTGATCCATCCCTAGCAGAGGTGTGTGTGTCTGACTGACAGAGCAGCAGTGCTTTACTCAGCTCTGTCTGTGGTTTTCTTTATGTCAAATGGTGTGGTTTCTGCTCTGTGAGCAAGCACACTGAAACACAAAGCCTGAGGACCAGTTTCCTGATCTTGAGACAGCCTCTGTCCAAACCTAAATGTGAATTTGTCAATAAGACTTATTTTTGTTATGGATTAGCCCCAACTCCTATGAGCAGCTGGAAGGACAAAGCAGCCTCATGGTGTCCCTTTGGGCTCTGTTTTGTGTGCTTTATACAACACCTTGGGAGGTGTAAAGTCTAAGGGAGTTCAGGAGCTTGAGAGTACTCTGAACGCTTGGGTAGAAATGGTGTCGTATGCTGACTTGATTCTCATGCTCTGGAGAATATAGAAGCTGCATCTCCTGAGACTACTGGCAGTGCCCTGACCTTCCCCTTCCTACAGCTGTTGACTGAGAAACAAAACCAAGAGAGCACCAACACGTGCTGTGAAACCTGAAAGGAGCTTACATCAACATAAACATCAATGTTTATAAATATCTGCAGGGTGGGTGTCAGGAAGATGGAGCCAGACTCTTTTCAGTTGTGCCCAGTGATAGCACAAGGTGAAATGGGCACAAACTGGAACACAGAAAGTTCCACTTCAAGAGGAGGAGAAACTTTTTTACTGTGAGGGTGACAGAGCACTAGAACAGGCTGCCCAGAGAGTTTGTGGCATCTCCTTCTCCAGAGACTTTCAAGACCCATCTGGACACGTTCTTGTGTAACCTGCCCTAGGTGAACCTGCTTTGGCAGTGGGGTTCGACTAGATGATCTGTAGACATCCCTTCGAGCCTCTACCATACTGTGATTCTGTGATCTGGAGTTTCCACTGGGAACAGTGATGTTATTAGCTTGTAAACATACATTGCAGATGACATTTAAAGTAGAGATGGATGCTGAGGAAAGAATGTGTTTAAAACCCCTCTTACACTTTCTGGGTTTTCCCATTGACACTTGAAAGAATTATAAAGGCAAAGAGAAATGCAGGGGAAACAATAAACCTGGCACCTCCAAAATGATCATGTAGATGAACAACTGTATTTCCAAACTCTTGGCAGCACAAAACTTCTTCATACATTATATATAATACAATATTTAATTCCACAAGGTAGGTTCTTTTTGATAAGAAGCATTATAGTGCAGGAGCTGAGATAATGACATTTGCTAAGACTTTTACCCTCTTACACTGAAAAACAAAGTTAGAAGAGTGCTGTGGGAAAGCATAAACAAGTGTGGTTGGTTGTGCATGTGTAGATTCAAAGAGAGAGAAATAGTCTAGCTGTGCGTGAGAGAGCATGTAATGGTTTAAAAACTGCTAGAAAAATGTGGGGTGAAATCTTACCCTCACTTAAGGCAATGGACTCTTTGACTCGAATGGTAGAAGGACATTCCTGTTGGTGCTACTTAGATCCCCAGTGAGAGGGAGAGTTGTGTATAGCTTTACTTGCCAGCCTTCAGCTATGAGAATATTTGCAAAACCTTTTTTTCCCCTTCATTTTTTAAATGGAGAGAGACTGGATTATGCTACTGTTGCAACAAGAAAGCAAATTTTGTCCAGGACGGATACTGAGGGACCAATGGGAGCAACATGTCTCACTGTTCAGAAGTTTTATTTTGAGATTACCAGCTATGGTAACTTCGGCAGTTCAATTCTTGAAGACCATCCTAGTTTGAAACTGAAGGTAGTAAATAAAATGCAGATGAGCACAGCTTAGGTTAAAGTCTCAGTGAGCATGTTGTATGTAGGAAGCTCAAGAAGGATTCAAACTTACAAATTTTGTGTTAAAGGGTTGAATTACTCATGCACTGAGTCAGTAAATGAGGTTACAATGCCATGGGTGCATTTGTCCTCACATGAGAATTATAGTCAATGGTTATTATATTTTTTTTGGTATTTGTTCAAGGGTAAGGCAGCTCAGAACCTTTTAAAAAGTTCAGCTTCTGTGATGAGATGCTAGAGTTTGCCCTCCTGAAAGCTACCAAATAGTAATGAGAATGATCTGGAAGGTTTTCAAAGGTGACTGTAGGTTCTGACATGTGGCTATTGAAAGCTTCTCAAGGACAAAGAGTATTTGGAGGGACTTTCAAAACTGGATGGTCCTTGGGTCCTGGAAAACATCCTGTGGCCTGGGTTGCAGTAGCAGCCTGCTCACACCCAAGTTGTTGGAGTGGCAACTTTCTGGTCTGAAATGTCCATGTCTTACCACAATGTTAGTTTTCTCTCAGGAGTTCAGCCTGGCTTATGTCGTGGTTTCCCCCTCATGATCAGCAATCTCATGAGAGGTGAAGAGCCAGAAGGCAGAGGAAAAGAAGAGAAATAAAGATGGCTGGTACTTTTAGATAGGCTTTAGGGGCAGAGGTGAGTGCCAATGCTGTTGTCGCAGGTGCATGAATTTTTTCACAAGGAAAAAGATCTTGACGTAAAAAAAACAGTGAGATATGAGTGAGACAAAAAAAAAAAAAAAAAGCAATTATTTCTGTTACTTTCTATTGTGGGATGAAAAGTTACACTGATTTCTATAGCCTGGACTGGTCTCATCCTCATTTCTGGATCATCTCCTGATCTGTCTCTGGCCACATAGCCATGCTCAAGCACTGATGCCAAGGGCTTGCCTACATTAGGGCAACACATGCGTGTAAGTACACATTGCTGTTCCTGTTTGACGTCACCAAGCCCATTAGATAACACTGTTTCTGCAGTAAACCCATATCAGCCAGCTGTGATTTAAGGAGCTTTACTCTCCTTTTGCTGTGACTACTTCTTGTGGGTGTGAGGATTTCCATTCCCTAGAACCATGTGTGGGAATGGCTGGGCTTGGGCACTTGGTCCAGCAGTGCAGATGTCCACAGCTGGACTCCAAACTAACGGAGGCGTTTGTGTGAATGTTCTGCTTTGGGCTTTGTTTAGATCATGGTGGTGATTTCTCCTGTCACCTTTTTTAAGGTGAAACATTAGTTCAATGTTCCTGTGTGGTGACTGTCAGCTTGTGTTTTCTCTTCTGCAGTGTTTGTGAGCAGTGATTTGGACACCATTAAATTATAAAGGAGGGAAGGTTTAAAAATGGAAGGATTTTAATGTGTTAAGAGAAAGGCACTTTACTGATAATAGTTTTGAAGGGCCTACCACTTGTGTGAGTTACAGAGAGAAAAATAAATTGCTACCATAAAATGCAGAAGGCTAAAAGGTGCTTTTAGTCCAGAAATCACATTCACATAAAGGAATATTACCCTTTGGTTGTCTGTGCCAAGTCTTTGTCCTCAGATTCATATTACTGAAGGATAAGGCATTAGCTAGTGAACTGGAGCCTGGAGACTTCGAGAGTTTCACCCATCAGCAGCAGCAGACACATGATAGGGTGAGACCAGCCCCGGAAAGTCATTTGTAGGCTGAGTATGGGCACCCTGACACCTGGGCTGTGTTTCAGTCTGGGACTGACAGTAGTGTACAGGCCTACATGTGCAGGGGCGTCTTAAGTCCCAGTATGGCCAGGGGGAGTTCAAGTGATGTGCATGGTGGAGCCAGGAAAGTCATCCAGCTGAGCAGCTGGAGAGTGTCCATTTTAAGAAATACTGATCCCATGGACTTGCTCTCCACAGGCTGTGATGAGACCTTAAATACCTAGTGTGCCTGTAGGACTCTGTGTATCCTTGTTCTTCATCAATCCACATTTGGGGTGCATACATGTGATTTGTTACTCTCCCTCTTGTCTCTGCTGGAGCTGTGTCCTGCAGCCTGTTCCACTGTGTGGAGGAGAAGGGTGGATCCCAACTGTTATATGTCATCAGTGTGGTGCATGAGAATAGCCTCAAGAGACACTGCCGGCAAGATCTCTGCTCCTGGGCATCGTGAAACACACATAGAATCTTGATGTCTTAAATGGCTCCAACCGTTGCCCAGGCAAACAACTTTTCCTCCTTTCCCACTTGGGAACAGAGCATCTAGTGATGCACACCTTCCAAACCAGCATCCTGAGAAAGCAGAGCGTCAGGCTGCCTGGCCTCATCCCCAGCATGGCAGTACCACATGCAATGGTGTGGACAGAAAGCAGGCTCACTGCTTGGATGTTGTGGGCAGGCTTTTTTGCTTTTTGTCCTCAGAGATGGAGGCCTAAGCACTCTGTGTTTATACAGCTTGCAGCAGAAACCGAGTTTGGACAAATGTGTGGTTGTATCTGCTCTCTTGCCTCACAACAAACTAACTGGTGCAGTCAGGAGAGTGAACTGATGCAAGCAGCAGCTTTACTCTCTGTTCTACCACACCTGAGATGCTGTGTGGTCCATTGGGAAGTCAGTGTGAATTTTGTCAATGGCCTCTGGTGAGTTTGGGACTAGTCCCTTTCTCCTAATATTTGTTACTCCGGTTATAGAGTTGCTCTGCAAATGAAAGAATCACTAATTTTCTGGTTTTGCCTTTGTTCCTGTCTTGGCATTGACTCCCATTGGTTTTCACTGATGTAGCTGCTTCTTTTTCCTTTACTTCCTAACTCTAAGGCAAAACAAAAAGCTGAAAAACAAGCATCGTGACAGAGGTTTTAAATGAAGAGGAAATTCTTTGCTGGATAACTCAATTGATAATTACGTGTAGCAATTCCAACACAGTTTGCCTTGTGAATTGACTAACATTACCTGTAGGAGGGAGGGAGGGCCAAGCAGAAAGGAAAACAAATGCACAGTCTGGCAGGGATTTGGACAATGGATGAGACAGTTCAGGTGAGATCAGGTAATATCAGTCAAAATACTTCCAAAAGCTACAGTGAAGTTGGTGTGATTCATAGCTGATGAAGACAGTGGAGAATGAGGTGCCAACCCACCCTTTTGCTGATTTGGCTGAAAGTGATACACGTCTCATGCCTTTCTGTCTATTGCTGTTAAGCACCAGGAGCAGCTTTGGGAGCAGCTATCTGGTTTTCTGACAGTGAGTGTACGGATAGGAAGGATAGAAAGGGAGAGGAGATATGGAACATGTTATAATCAAAAGCTTCTCAAAAACCTTAGATGTCTGCAGGTTGTGTGTGAGCCCTTGTGGTCTTTGTTCTGCTGGAACTGATAAATGTTGACCTAAAATGGCTATGCTTCCAACTCCAAAGCTGCTTTCAATACTACTTACATACACACCTCAATTACCCATCTCAGAGGAAGTTGGAGAAATAGTAGTGGGTACAAAACCTCCACTGCACAGTCAGTAACAGTGATGACAAGTGGCAAGTAAAATGAGAGAACATCAAAGGCCCTGATGCAAGGACTGAAACTCAGTAGCTGCACAGGGCTCTTCACAATACTTCTGAGATTTTCAGAAGTGCTTCAGAAGACTGACAACTTCAACCAGCATGCTATATTTTCTGGGATTCAGAAATCATGATCAACATTGGAAAAATACAAGATTCCCCCCATTTAATGTTATTCATGGTCAAACTGTTGGGGCTAAATAACTAGGTATCAGAGCAAACTTGTGTATTTGCCTTGCATCAGTGTGAGGCTGAAAGACCTTCTTCTTTTGAGCCCTCATCATCACAATGTCCAAGTGTCTCTTGGAAGCACTAGTGAATATAGCCTCAAAGAAGCAATCAAATCATGTTGCAGATGGGGAACTGAGGCAAAAAGACACAATGATTTAATGAAGGTTATGGAGCAGATGTAATTGTGGAATTGAAGCATAGCTTGACTAAAGGATCATTAATGCATCTACATTAACGTGTTAGTCCGGTTCAAAAGTACAATTCTGAGCGAATCTCCTGCTTGTCCACACTCCTAGGGACTTAGTTGCCATCAAGGAATCATGTGGGATTGCACGAGGTGTGTATGTTCCTGCTGCTGGTGGGTGTCCAGTCCACAGGACCAGAATAAGGCTGGGCTGAAGAAAACACCCTGAATGTGAACCTGCTCCTCCTGCATTTGCAGTGTTTGCTAATGGAGACAGCCTCAGTGTCCCCGAGTGCCAGCTCCATAAGTGCAAGCTCAGGCTTTGAGGATGAAAGGAAAGACAGACATAACGAAATCATTGTGACATACAACAGTTTCCCCTCAACTAATGGCTGGTTATTGGAAGCACAGTTTGTCCCATGCCTTTGATCTTGCTAAGGGATCACCAGCAAGCAAGTCTGAGCTCAGACAGTGCCAGTGCCATTCCTGCCAGAACATGGGTTTCATGCTAGAAGCTGTGCAGAACCAGCTGATCTAGTGAATTTGCTTGAACAGAGCTTAAACCAAAAAGTACACAAATGAAATTAGAGTATGTTCGCTGGGCAAATGCTGTTTAATCTGTGTGGAAACCAAAGCTCTGGTGAGTTAATAGGATACAGAGAACTGATTTGTTTTGGGTAGCTTGGAGCTGAAGTCGAGAAGTCTGGGTTTTAACTGTGTTTCTGACAGTGAATATTTGGTCAAAAGAAACCAAACCAATTCCATTGATACCTTGAGTATTTTATCATGTGGTTCCAAGATATGATATCCTAGGTACATATATATGATATGATAGGTCCCTGAGGAAAGAAAAACATAATATTCCACCCATCTCCTTGATATTCCTTACCTTGTCTAATTCTTAAGTCCCGCTGAATGACTGGTGAATAAATAAATCTAATTACAAAAGCAGAGTACGTATGGGCTGAGCTGCTGTGTGTTTGGTGGACTGCTGGCATATAGTGTTCCTAGCATGATGTATCTCTCCTTTATAAAGTGTATGAGCAGGTGTGGGGTGGGGGGAGAAGACTTAGCTATCATTGGGCTGGGTTTGGAATCTTCTGGGAGTAGAGGCTTTACTTGTCCCGCTCATCAATTTTTTTCAATTTATAATGGCACTGGTGTGCTCAGGAAAATGGCTGCTGCGCATTTGCTAAGCAGCAGCTGTGAGGAAAAGAAATTGGCTGTCTAGAGCCAAAGTGACTCTTTTCTGCAGCCAAAATGCCAGTATTAACAAAAGGAACAAGATTTCCAAAGCCAGAATGTGAAATTAAGGCCTCACGGACAACCTTGGCAAGGTTCCTGCTGACTTCAGGAAAACTGAATTTCACCCAAATCTTCTAATACAAATGGGACCTTCTTGAGCAAAGAATATTTAAGACTGGCTGTGCCTCTACTGAGTGGACTTTCACATCATGAGAGTATGTTCTTTATTTATCTGTCAGCAACTGTGGTCATTTGTGTCTGCACCTTCAATTTTATTGTGATTTAAGGGTGTCCATGCAGCAGTGTTAATAACATTGCTGGGAGAGAAGCCACGGTGAGTCTGAAAGGCTCCTCACTGTGCACTGAAAACCCTGTGCCCTGAAGTTTTGATCCAGTGTGAACATGCCATGCTGGTTCTAAGTTATTCAAGAAACACCTAGAAGCTGATGTTTACATAAGGAGAATGTGTGCTGGACTGGGCATCCTCTGCCCTTTGGCCGCTAGCATGAAGCAGAGTATAAGCATGATGTGAGCATGAACCCCATCCCATATGCTTGCTGATTTGATGGAGATGCCTTTCTAAGACCACTTCTGATCCAGGTCCAATCTGAATTACCAGGGTGGCCCAGCAATGTCCAGAACTGTTGTCCAAGGATCACGGTGCCATGGCAATAGCTGACCTGAGCAGAACACTGCTGATGGCTTCTCTTCTCTTTCTCCATTTTACAGTGCTTTTATTATTTTCTTCTGTTTTGCTACCACTAACAGCAGTTGCCAACTTCATCTCCTTAGTTTGTTCTCAACTAATTGTCCTCAAGTAGTTGTCCTGTTGAATTTATATAAGAACCTAAAATTAAGACATTAGCATCATACCAGCCCCTCAGTAGATTACCTGTCAGTGCATAGAGGTGTTACTGCAATCAGTTCCAGTGTGCAAATAGTTGCATTGCACTTGAACAAATGTGCAACCTGTCTGACTAGAGGAAAGCACAGATGTAATACACATTTATTTTTCCTTTAATTTTTTCTGCCATTCAAAGCTAATTTAGTTTGCAGAAGCCTGCTGAGTGCAGAGGTGTGCATTACTGTAGGGACATGCATTATTCCAGGGACTCCAGCATTTCCAGCAGTACCTCTGGAATCATTTGTATTACTAGCTGTCTTTTATACCTGATGAGTAATGTATTTCCTGCACATTTACAAGTAAAGGAGCCTTCCTTTAAATTTTGACAAATGGGTAGGAGGGAAGTACAAAAATATTGACTAGAACTACTTTAAGTCCTCTTTAGTTGCAGGCTTTATAATACGGTGACAAGAAAACACAAAATATTTAGTCAGCTCGGTGCTCATGTCCAAGTACCACAGCACGTTAAAACACTTGGGATCATCCAGTGAGGAGTGTTTAAGCCAAAGGCCCACTTTCATAATGGAGTTTGTTTTGCATTCACATTAAATACATAGCAAATGGCTTTTGTGCAGCTTTCAACATGAAACCAAATTTCTGGCTGGGTACCCAACTGCATTCACAATACCAGCTATTCTCAACGTCTTTTGCCAGTCTTCTGCTGCTTTCCCTCCCTCCAAGAAGGAAGTGCCACAGAAGAGGGCATTTTTCTCTTGCTCTACTCTCTTGACTGTGTTTCAAATGAAGCCATCAAAGCAGATAGTATTATTCACAGAATCACAGAATGGTAGGGTTTGGAAGGGACCTCTGGAAATCATCTAGTCCGACCTCCCTGCCAAAGCAGACTCCCCTAGGCAGATTGCACAGGACTGCATCCAGGCAGGTTTTGAAAGTCTACGGAGGAGACTCCACAACCTTTCTCGGCAGCCTGTTCCATTGCTCCATCACCCTCACAGTAAAGAAGTTTATCCTTATGTTTAGGTGGAACTTCCTGTGTTCTAGTTTGTGCCCCTTGTCCTATCCTAAAAGTATCATTTAGATCTTTACCCTTATGTTCTGTCTTCTCTGTGTCTGTCTCTGTGGTGGTTGTGGCATTACAACACCCAGCCCTGCAGCATTGCAACACCAAACCCTGTGAGTGAATGTGTTTGAGTAGGGCCACAGTCCTACCAAGATCTGCTGTCACAAGCCATATTTTGATTGCTTATTGCCATTTGACTTATGGAGAGTTTCTCTGCTGCCAGGTATCATCTAGAGTGATGACACCAGATGAAGGTGAGCAGGGAAGTGCAATGTGTTGCCGGCTGTCCTGCACAACAAATCAGAAAGCCCCTGCTGATGTGCTCCTTCCACCTGCGTTCATACTGATTCACCACTCAGGGGTTATGAGGGGGATGTTAATGTTCTTGATAGCCCAGTATTATTGACCAGCACCTCATGTTCACCGTCTCTGAATACTCCCATCAGCCATCAAGTCATACATAGGGACAAATCTGTATCCAATTCATCTGTAAGTGACTGCCTGACTCCATCACACCAGATGTAAAAAGAGAGCTGGGCTGTGAAGGTTAGCCCCTGCATGCTACAGCAGATTTCTGACAGAAGTAAATCTTCCTTTTTGCAATCAGCAAGGTTGTTTTTGAAGATTTCAAACATAAAATGTTAAGAGCTTTTTCCTCCCTGATAGGTCTTACAATGCTAGCACAACTCATATAAAGTGAAAGGAGAATGATAAAGATGCTGCATTGGTAAAGACACTGGCAACAGCCTGAATTTAAATCTCTTTCTTGTTAGATTCAGATTAAGTATTTTGAGATATCCAGATCATTAATTAGTCTTGACAATATTGTGTAAAATAAAAGCTTAGAATATTATATTACATGCTTACAATGGCATTGATATTTCCTTTAAGCTTCTTGAAAATTAGCCTGCATTTTGAGGAGAAATTATGAAATTGTGCTTATTTTCACTTGAAAAATAGGATCCTTTAAAAACATTGATTGCCTCATTTTCATTCAAAAATTGCTCTCTCTGTGAATGAAAGCCAGTTTTAAATAGTGTTCTGAAACATTAGAGTAATTATTGACACGAGAAAATAAATATTCACATATTGAAATGTAAACATGAAAGAGGAGCATTCTTTTTTTCCTGTGAAATAATTTAGCATGTTCTTGAATGGTAATTGGCTGCACAAGCCAGTGGTAAGACTGCATGTGCTGGGATTTACTTTTATCAAACTACTTTGGAAACCTTTATCTCTGTAGCAAACTCTAAAGCGCAGGGTGTGGAGGGAGTGAGAGGGGGGTTCATAAAGATGGTGCATCCACAGGGTGTATTTTTGCCTCTGTGAGGGAACTCTGGAGCATGTGTTCAGTGGGCTGCAAAATGCCTCAGCAAAAACATGGATCTTTTTCTTACATTTTGGGAAGCGACATTAGTTCCTTTAGTCTGAATGCGGAAGCTGTGCTTCTCCTGCTGAAATTCTGCTCCCTAGACCTTTCAAATGTATGAATCGTATCCACATATGGGGTTTCTGCCTTGGCACAGTGTTTCACTTAATTAATAGCTTCATTATCTTGCTGGCTCGTGGACTTCTTTCAGTGTTAATCAGTCAGGAATCATAGTTTTTCTGTCAACTCATCTGAGGTCTTCACCTGAGTCATTCAGCTGTCTCGGGCTCTCAAGATGGCACAGACCTAGGACAGAGTGTGCCAGAGATCTTCTGCAGGTGGCAAGGGGTTAATTGTAGACCAGCCAGAGTCCCTTGCTCAGCTGAAGGTAGCACAGAGGCCAGCCTGTGAGGAGGTGCACCTGCAGGTGCACCACGGAGGGAGACAGCCATTGCCAGAAGAGCTTTCACCTTTCCAAACACCTAAGACTAGTACATGTAGGTGCATGATGGCTGCTGCTCTTTGCTCAAAATAGATTCTTTTTTTTTTTTTTTTTAAAAGAGGCCCAAGAGTTCAATGGGAATTTTTCCATCTGGTCAAAATACAGCCATTTTACAGAATTGTCCAAAGCTCGATGTAGAGTTTAGAGCAGGATTTCTGCTTAAGGTGCAGCCCAGTCGTTAGGGATCTCTGTGGACCCAAATTTCTTTGCCTTCTTTACCTTGGTGATTTGAATCTAGGTCTTCCATGTCTTAGACACATCGCCTGAGCTACATAGCTACTGAGGGGTCAGTGACTGTCCGTCCCTCTCTATGTCTTGCACATGTGTACTTATTGAAAGAAAAAAAGCAAAAAGGCTTGGGCTTGTCCCACTATGGAAGAAATCTGAATGATAATCATTTTCTTTAGAAACTGGAACTTAATTTCCTGGATGCCTACTGGCTAAAAGCTCTTCAGTCCAGAATTTCATAAAGTCACAGTTCAGTGAAGCAATTAAGCAAATAATCCCTTTGAAGTAAATCTTTGATAAATTTGTGGGTTAAAATGCACTTGGTTGTGGTGCATTTAAAGCATTTTAAAAATATTTATTTAATATAAAGATAACTTTGCATCACTAAGCAATTAAATGTCAGGGTATTCCACAACTGAGCATACAAAGACACTTGTCTTCTAGGAATGAGATCTCTTGCTATATGCTCACATCCTCCTACTTTGGCAGGACCTCATGGAAATCTGCTTGTCTGTTCCACAGCCTGATAACCACACTGGCAGTTGCAGCTGAGTCAACTGGTGCTGACATATGGCACCCATCAGCATTAGAATTAAGGACATACCTAACAAAAGGCATCAGAAGTCCTAGGGGATTCCACCCCTCCTGCAAAGCTTTTGCTTCTCAAAGAGCTGGGAAGACAAAACAGAAGTAACTTGCATACAATTATTTCTTTTGCCACCACTTGGCCACAACTTTTTGTATCGAAATTATAGATGGTCACCGCCTTTTGCTTTCATGAGAGTGTTGTACCAAAGGGATGTCACCCAGAGGTGCTAGCAGTGGTGGCCTCTCTACTCTAGCTTGCTCACATAATCCTTGGTCTCTCAAAAGAACTGCATAGATACTCAACAGATGGATGCCATGTGATTATTTAGACACAGACACAGGTTCTTGGATGCACTGCACAGTGACGGGAGGATGAGGGTCTAGCAGAAGGCAGTGCTGCCAGCCTGTACTTTCTCAAGTACTTGTTTAATGACAACTGAAGTTATTTTCTCTCTTACAAAGTAAGAATCTGTATGGATTTGGGTAGGCTTGGAAAGAAACTTTTCACATGTTTGAAAAGCTCTGTCTGGGACAAGCTGAAAGCATTTAAAGTCCTCAGACGTGGGAGAGTTGGCAGGGACCTTACTTTGTTGACACAGCAGATTGTATAAGCACTCAGCAGCTTTTCTGCGTGTGCATGGGTGTGTTGTGTATGTGTGGGAGAAGAGTAGCAGTGGTCCAGACTAGAGACCATGATGCATAGGCATCCCATAATAAATTCCATACGTTGAACTGTCATGTTAAGCTGCATGAGATGGGGGGCGGTGGAGGGAGGCACAGCTTGATTTTTACCTCCAGTGAAATTCCACTTTGGTGCGTGTGGGTAGACCTGCCACTTAGTTAAATGCAACAGGGTTGAACTTGGTTCCCTCTGTTCCTGGGTGGTGTCTCACCAGCTAGCTGGTCCCAGTGATAACACTTAGTGGGAGCAGGATTTACACTGACAGAACCAGGAAAAAAGCTTCAAAGATTATGCCTTGTGATGACATCACTGGTATTTTAGGTAAGCAAGAGAGGTAAATCCCATCTGGGTGGCCAAACACAAGGGTGAGCCTGCTCAGCTGGCTATGTGCACAGGCTGGGTCTCCACGACCATAGGGAAGCTGATGCATGGAGTACTGGGGTGCCCAAGTCAGGCATGGTACCTGAGCTTGAACTTCTTCATTTCTTTGCAACTAAATGGGGATTTCTACTCATCTATGAACAAAGCTCGTTGTGATTAAATGGCTCTGAAGTTTCTTAAAGAATTAAAGCACTTTCAAGGTGGAAATGGACATGCTGGGTTAATCGTCTGACAAAATCTTTGAGAATCAAGTGTATTAATGACTTGAGAAGTTGCTGTAAAGTTCTGAGAAGCAAAACAAAGTGACGAGACAGAAGCCTAGAAATTCAAGATGAATGTTTCTTGGGAAGTAGCTTTTGGTGAAGGCTCTCAGCTTCTCTGTGACAACATGAGCAAAATCTAACAGGTAACCTTGCCCCAAAAGGCATGATTACATGGGTCAGTGATGAAATTCACTCTCATATGACAGTCAAACCTGATAAGGCACCTCTTCTTTGGCTCCTGTCTATCAGCCAATGGAGAAGCATTTAGGGCCTGACTTTCAGAGTTGGGGGCAACCACAGATGTAGGTCATGGCAGAGGTGCCACATCCTGAAAACCAGGCCCTTAACAGCTGAGCCCAAAGAACCTGGGGCCTGTTGGTGACTGCAGTGGGCCTTGGATGTGCATCTCTGTGCTCTAAAGGAGGAAGAGAGACCTAATCAAGAGCTGTGCTCTGTTTGGTCACCTCAGTGCAGAAGCCAGGAGAGATGCTTTTGGAGCTCCTCCCAGGCAGCCTAGTGACATTTCCTCCCTCTGCACTGAGCCCTGAGTGGACTTGCATGACCTAAGTGTCTGTTTGTACTATTCAGCACACAATCCTGATTCCCTCACAGTTTTGCAGGCTAAAGCAAGCTGTCCTAACCTGCAGCAGTGTGGCATGACTTGCTTGAAAATTAAATGTATGTTGAGGAAGATAAGAGTGAGCTATTAATTAATTCATTAACCCTATACTAAGAGAAGTGTCTCAGGCAGTTGATCATATTGCCTGTTTTTCTCTTCACTGTTGCACAAGGAGCCTAGATGGTCATTTTAGGCCAAAGAGGGGACTTTTTAGTCCAGAATTAGCTGACATAAATAATCTGAAATGCCTGGTCCTGAGTCTGTCTGTTCAGGTGGATGAGAGGTAGATGAAGAGTCCTCAACAAGTTTAAGATGTTTTCCAGTACTCTCAAACTATCTTCACATACGTTAGTGGCCCACTCATTAATCTTTCACTTGGATTTACACTGATCACTTTGTCAGTCCTTGGGTTCAGTGGACCACAGAAGACTGCAGTTGGTTTAAAGGCTTTCTAAAAGCTTATGTAAGGGGGACTTTTTATGGTATAACCTGACTTTCCATTTGTAAAAGCATCTATAGCATTTATTCACAAAAGAAAAAAGCTTTTTTGGATTGCGGGTATTATTTGTACACATTTCTCATGGAGTTCTTAATTTGAAAAAGCTACAAAAGGTCCTTAGGTTACCCAGAAAGAGTGTGTGAAGGAGGCTGAAGGCATAGAGCTATCCAGGGGGCACTGGATAGTCACACTCAGTGAAATTTCTAGATTAATGGAGAAGTTTTTAAATCTCCTCTCCTGCTTTACCTTTGCATACAAGTCAGAGAAACATCAAAGTATTCCCTACAGCTGGTCTGTGGAATAGTTCAGATGCTCTTTATGATCATGGGTTTTTTGGAAGGTGCTGGTTACAAATACTTTTTGTAACTCTCACTGATTCTAACTAGCAAGAAAACCCCATCAGCCTGACAGAGACTCTGCTTTGAGTTGATTTTAGAAGACGTAACTAATGATATGGCCCTTAGAGTCTTCTTCAGCTTTCTTTCTCCCTCCTTGTGAAACAGATATTTTGAAAAGCTCAGAATTCAGGAAAACCCGCATAATTGTTCTACACTCAAGAGGTTTGCAGCAGACCTTCACTGGCTTGCTTACCCCACATCATATAGAAAGGAGATGCTATCCCTCTGCAACTCAGTGCTATTTCAGATTGTGGTTGGTATTGATTATATTTCATGCTGTGTTCCACTTTAATAATCCTCTTTCTTCAGGATCTTGTGATTGTACAATAGGAGAGTTTATCCAGTCCCTTTTTTTTAGCACAGAACAAGGATTTTCTTGTCATTTTGCGCTGTGCTCAAGAGAGCTAAGCAAAGGGATCTAATCTCCATAATATTAATTTGTCTGCACATTGAGGAAACAAAAGCAGCAATAAATCTTCACATATTTGAGTTTTTGTTTGGTTTTGGTTTTTTTTGTTTGGTAATCCCAATGATTTATGTAAGGAGTTCTTGGGCAGGGGGGAGGGAGAAGCAGCCAGTGGTCTCAAGTTAACAGTGAGTCATAACATATTTAGCAAGGGATAAGGCAAATGCTGGAAAAATAGAGGAGGAGGCAAGACAGAGGAAAGTGTTTTCTCTGTTAAGAAAGCTATTAAACATTTAGCTCAAGAGAGAAGGCATTATGTGTGCAGCTTCCCTGGCCCACCCTTTAGAAGGAGAAGCCTTGGAAGGTCAAGAGTAAGAAAAAAGGACGGTCTAAGGAGGATTCTGAGGGTTTGGAAAGGTAGTATACCTGGCTGATGTCTGGAAAGCAAACTGAATGCAGGTGTGTGCCGTAGAAAGCAAGACCTGAGAACAGAGCACCCCTCCCTACCTGATACAAACCCTTTTGTTTTCTAGACCTTTTCTGTCAAGGAAAATCGCTATTCCTGATTCCTCATAGAAACCCTTCCTAACTCACCAGAGGGGAATGTAGGTGATGGCTGCTGCCTGGGTGGATGCCAGCAATTGAATCAGGGGCTGCCTAAGCTGAAAGCATCCTTGCTTAGAGCTTGTGCTAATTGTGTTTTTCTGTCTCATTCCCTCTGGTACATACAAGGCTAGACACACAACCCAACCTGAGCACTGGTTTACTGGTGCTCAGTGCACATCCTCCTTCCTGGAGCTGGTGTGAATCCAAGGACACGCTGCAGCTTGTGCTGTGGTCAAGGGCATCAAAGGGTGCTGCTGCAGGAGTTTGCAGCCGTGTTGTCTGTCCTACAGGATCTCTGGGCACAAGCAGGCATTGTGCCCCACAGTGCCCTTGTGTCCTTCCCCTTCCACCTGCAGATGTGTCACCTGTTCTGCTGTCCCCCCACCTGCTCCACTGTGTGTACTGGCAGCCTGTCCATGGTGAGGAGAGCAGTGTTTTATGTGGTGGGAAAAGGTCTTAATGGTTTGTCTTATTTATATTTTATGTAAATAGTTTGTTGGATCTTTTTTTCTTTTAAGGGGGGTATATTTTCATATATATGATCTTTGTCATATCTAAATCCCCTGCTGTACAGGAGAATGATGGTCCAGAGGGTCCCTGAAGAACAAGAACAGCCCAGGATTGATGGCACCCACTTACCTAGGGCACCTGGGAGTAATGCAGGAGTAACCCAGCACTAACACCAAGCCTCTTATTCAGACCATGACACGAGTGTCTCTACTGTCAAGAGTCAGTGCTGTGCACAAGAGCTCTCCTGAGCATGTAGATGGCCTGGTCCTGCTTCCCTTAGCCAGTCTGTTGTGTGGCCATGGTACCTAGCGGTGGACATGTGTGAGGAAAGCCAGCAGGAAAGCTCAGACCTTGGTGTCTCAGAGAAGCAGTCACTTCTTGCTCACTCATTGGAGTATCTCCTGGGCATTAGGGACATACAGGTGAACATCCCATGATTTTCTGGGGTGGGAAACCACATGTGCCGCTGCCTCTAAGGTAGCTGCTGTATCTCACAAGCAATGAGAGGGTTAACAGACCAGGGACATATTTTCAAGGGACAGAGATTGAGAATAAGCTACTGAAAGGAGATGAAAATAAAGCTTAATGTATTTGCGGATGCTGTGATTAATAATGCAAGAGAGAGATGAATCTGAGACATCTGAAAGAAATCTACCTAGACAGGCTCATGGCTTTTCACTTTAGGATGGTCACAAAGGGCTCAGTAAGAACTGGCTCCATATCCCACAGTGTGTAAAACCAGCATGATGAGAAATCATGGAGTGTGGTGGAAGGAAAAATGTAGGAAAGTCCTCTGGCCCAGCTGTCCTACCTATGTAGACTTGTTTTAGGGTACCTCAAAGTCATCTGTAAGCCCAGATGTGCTGAAGTGATGAGGCTCTCTGGGGATGTCCTTTTTTTCCGCCTTGATGCTTTTTGGGTGCTTCCTCCTAATCAATCATCTGTGTTTGTGTTTATTTTTCTTTCTTCCACATGGTCCTAACTCATGTCACCCCAGAGCTGTCCTATTTGAGGTTTCCCTTGGCCTTGGTATTGTCACAACAGACAGCTATTAGCGCAACCTGTCTATCTGCAGAGCAGCAAATACCCCATAGAATGAAAATGGTCCAAAACCTTCTTATTTGACCTTTGATGATCTTCTGTAGCTTTCATGCAGGGTTCTTCATTTCCTCACTTGCTGCATTGCTTTAGTCAGTTTTTTCTTGTTGAAAATGTTGTGGGATTTTTGAAGTTCCAAGGGTCTCAGATGCTTTGAGTGAATGGCTATTGCATATTCACCCCAATTATTAATGGTTTCTTTATCTACTACCCCTGCTCCCTTGATATATTTAAAAACTTCTTCATGTTCTCTTGAAATGCTTTCCTGTTGTGTAATGTTGATACCTATCAGACTGGTGTAAATAGACTAAAACTGAATTTAAAGCAACACTTAATCTGAGATTACAGTAAAAGCAGAATTTGTCCTCTTCAGCTGATGCTGACGTTGAAGAGACCATTTGGATAAAAGCTGAGGAGACTTAGCTATATCAGGCACTCTTAATAGTGCTACACAGCTGAACAGATCAGCACTGACACAGATCAGAAGGCAGAGGATAGTGGCAGCTTTGAGGAGCCATTTTAATTACTCAGGGATTACACAGCTGTGCTAAATAATGGGGAAAGCATGTTCACAGAAATAAGACCAAATTGCTTTCAGCATTGCTTATACAGAAGCCAGATACTCGGTAGCTTTTTCCTTAGCTTTAGATGGAAAAAGTGCTGTTTGAAGGAGATGTCGCTGCGGCAAAGCCAAGCCTGATGAACCTAGAAAGGGCCATCTGACATTTATTTTTATATCTCTTACAATGAGCTCCTGATGGCTTTGTGGAGAGATGACCTATAGAAGCGCATGTTCCTCTCACTGTCTCCTATTGTCTCTCCTCTCTCTGCTGTTAGATCTAGCAGAGATTTCATGGGGCACCACGCTGGACCCTAACCAAGCCTCTCAACTTGTTTGGGTGGGCCTGAGCTCTGGATAGTGCACAGCAGGATATGGTCCCCACCTCTTCAGAGACCGCTAGAGGTCTCTTGTTCAGAGCATGGCAATGCCCAGGGACCAGCTCAGTGCTGGCTAGGGTTTGCATCATTGGCACTTCATGGAGGACACCCCGTGCCACCTCCAGAGTAGCAGAACTCTTCTGAGCAGGAGAAGATGGAGGTGGATTGACATGTTGGTTAAATACAGCCACAAGAGAAGGGCAAGGCTACTTGCAGCAACGGCTTGTGGTGAGTGACGGGCAGCACATCTGCTGACGTCAGTGAAGTACTGCCAGTTGTATTAACTGAGAACCTGGCCTGGAGGATACATGGTGGTGTGTTGTGAAGGAGGAAGACAGAACAGCCCACATCAGCACCACATGGCTAGGTTTGGGCAGCCCTCAGTACCACAACAAGTTTGTTCAGGGCTTGCTGATACCTCCACACAGCACTGCACTTTTCAGACTGCCTGATGACCTGTTGTCAAGAATCAAAGGGGTATCAGCTCCAAAGGGCAGAAATATCTTCTGAAAATGAGAATGGATGGAGATGGAGTCACAAGACACCAGCTTGGAGCAATGTTTCAAGAAAAATAAAATCCTGTACTGAAGGACAAGTATTTGCAAGGCTAGCTGGGCAGGGGAATAGCTAAACTGGCTGTGGTATTTTTTTACTGAGCAAAGTAAGTCCCAGCTGTCTTTCCAGATCAAGGCCATAGATCAAAGCATGTGAGTACCTTCAGGGATGCAAGTAGATCAAGAGTTTGCTTAAAAAAATTCCTAAGAATATTCTGTCTCTCCACAGCAAGGGTTAAGATGATTGACAGCTACTGTTTCACCTGGGTATTAAACCACAGTAAGACCAGGAATTCAACCACAAGGTTCATCCCAGTGAGATTTTCAAAGTTTGGATGATAATTTTCCATTTGCAAACAAAACTGTTTTTTTGACAAGAACCCACTAAATCCTGAGATCATCATATTTCCAGAACCTCTTACCATCCTCACCCTTCACTGTTACTTTCTGTAACATGCAGTCCTGCATCTGCTGCTTTCCAACATCTTATGCTAATACCAGTCCTGATACCGGCTCAGAACATGTAGTGGCATGTGCCCATCTCTCTGGATAGGATCACTGTTTGCAATTAGTGTTGTGTCTTTTCTGTCCAAGCTGTTGTGTCTAGCACAGCACAGCAAAATGACAGTGTTGGCTTATATGTGGCAGCAGATTAAACAGGGACAATAGGATCGGATTCTGCTTGTGCCCTGGAGGCCATCACAAGGATACCTGGATGGGATGTTCAGCAGCATCTGAATGACTGCAGCTGATGGCAAGTTGAATTAACCCCACACCCACCTCAGTTTACTTTTGTGTGTTGTGTTGACCCTGCTGTGGGACTCAGGGAAGGAGTGGTGGAAGAAAATGCTCCTGCCTCCCCTGTTTAATATTCAGCCACGTGTAAGTCAACATATGGAATAAATTCCTTTGACCTTGGCCAGGACTTTTCTGTACATTGCTCTGGCTTCCCCTCCAAAGAAAGTCATATTCCCATTATATTGTTTATTGCTGTAAAGCAGTTTGAGGTTCATCAGAGAACAGGCAGTGTATGAAAATACTGCGTTGTGCGGGACTGTCAGCTCTCCTGAGGGCTTCGCCTTTATCACTGTGGTAAATCTGAGCTGACAGCCTGAAATGGGCTTCACTGCCATCCTGAGGAGGGGACTTCCAAGAAGACAAGTTCAGCATAAACTTAAAATACAGCTGCAGAGGTTATAGGAAATTTATTTTTGTGAAACGGATGAACGTTTCCGTACTGATTTCAGTGCCGTGATCTTTTAGGACAGGAAGATTAATCTCATTTCTGGGACTGGAAAATAAGAGCTAGATGTTATTCCCAGTGGGAACAGATGAAATATCAAAAGCTGTCAATAGCTGTACAGAGTTATCTCAGAGAAATGATGGAAGACCTGTGGTCAGATATGGGTTTTTAATGATGAGCAGCCAAGCCAAACAGAGGGAGTGATATGAACTCAGATACATGCTGCTGGGATGACTGCAATTCTGCTGGAGACCTGAGAGACATGAAGGACACTGCTGGCATGAGCTTGTGTGCATATTTTGCTTGCTATTCTAACACAAAAATCCCAAAATACTCTATTCCACCTGAAAACTGCCTTGTTTCAGAAGTCTGCTTGGTGTCATTACAGGCATGAATACAGTCTCTAGCAAGAAAGCCAGTGTTAAGTGAGAACATAATAATGCTGAAAACAATATGCTTTTGTGGAACAGAATTAGGGAGCTCTTCCTTTAAAACAGGAGATCTACTATTAACAGGAGACTGTAGACAAAGCATTAGGTTGAGAGTTCATGGCAATACTAAATACCTTGCAGTGCATGAGTTATTTTTTACAGGAGAGACCAGTAGCTCTGATTAGCGTTAAGAGCCTGTTATCCTGTGGCACATACAGAGCAAACAAAGATAGCATGGCGCCAGCCCTCAAAAACGACTGTTTATTCTGATACAATGAGAGGTTTATACATAGCCGGTGGACTCACAATTAATCAAATCCCACAAATTATATTCATGTGTACACACATGTGCAACCACACTTGTGTCTTTCATAAAATTTTACTGTTGTTAAAGAAAGGAATTAGTGTAAGGATTTGTATTGTTGGAAGGTTCCACTGTAAGTCAAACCTCTATCTCCTCGGGGAGCAGAGGTCCAGTAATGGTGTTTTAAGGATTAATAATTAACACTGCAGATACCAGAAGGAAAGAGCCTGAGTGAATTGCAGAGTATATGCCTTAGTAGAATGACACTTACAGAAACGCCACAAATATAAAGTTTTGTGATCAAACCTATTCCCACAACTGATTGCAAATTGCCGGCATCTCACTTTCATCTTTCAGGGGAGAGCAGGAAGACATAACTGCTTTTACCACCTTCTCCATTCATGACAGCTTCATTCTTTTTATTTGCATTCTATGGGTATAGAGCCCAAAAAACTCATGTGTCTCTGGCCCAAATGAATCTAATCTACCCATGGGCAGTCCAGACCATGAATGCTTCCTGATGGAGGTATCATGTCCCAACAGGGGGAAGCCCACCGCTGGGCAGAAGGAGATGAAGCTCCTTCATGACGCGGGACAGGTTGCACAGTGGATAAACAAATGCCTGGTCTAGCACAGAGCAGGATTGTTCAACCTTCTCAATCATCCTACTAACACAAGCCATTCCCACAGTGGAGAACCTGAATGAGAGCCCAGGGCAACTTCCAACATAGTCATGCTTTATGCTCTGCCATATATTTCCTGGCAAGGTGCCCTGCAGCTTGGCAAGGGCTGCTGGAAAGCCTGCTTTGCTTTGCTCATCAGGCTTCATCTGCCAAGGGGGCTATTGACCAGCAGTGAGTCTCATTTCTGTACTGCAGAAAGCCAGAGCTCTCACTGAAGTTGATGTATTTGGATTTCTTTTGCTGGTGACAGGCAGGTGCATGGCAGTGTGCTATGCCTGCTCCATCACTCCCATCATTGCCCACCTTGGCTCCCAGGTGTGCCGGCAGACTGGCAGGAACCCAGCTTCTGCACAGAGTTACAAAAAGGAGGAACCTGGGCAGTCAGAGATGGACAAAAACATTCATTTCATCTGCAGGTCCAGCAGCGTTCCAAGGCCCTGAGCCTTTGGCAACCTGAGACTCTTGGTAATACTGAGGGTCAGAAAGTCCTAGCTCAACTGGTAGAGTTGTGCTAAACACTACCTTTCAGGATCCCATCTGGCTGAATGAGAGCACAATGCTCACTGTTTTCCTGGTGATCTCTCATAGGCACTAAACACCTCAGTGATGCTCTCAACTTTCACTCTTGACAGACGCAGAATGAAATTTTCAGCAGCTTCTATTACAGATTCCTGCTAGGAAATTGAACATATATTCAGGCATTGAGATCAAATGGTGTGCATACACTGTCAGAATTCAGCCTCCAAAATGGGAAGGTCATATCCAGGGTGCCTACTGGGAGCAGCCTCTGGTCTGTGCTAACATCTGCTCTGTGCTTGGGAAGGGTTTGGTGAGTGCTACAGCATTTGCACAGGCTACAACCATGCCAGGGCTCTTCAAACAGTTAGAGAGTACAGACTATTGATTTCCAGTGTCTGCCTGTATTGCTTAATTTATTGATATAGAAGATGTCTGTGTGAATTTAGAGCCTGAATCCTCTTAACGACCTGAATTATGGCAACCCTTTCTTAAAGCATTGCCCTTTATGAGTTTCCCAGTCAGAAGTGCTGAACACAGAAGCTGGTGCTGGGACAGAGCTTGTGTGGACACCTCTCATGGACAAGTAACAAAGGGGAAATCTGTCTTGTTCTGAATGTACCTATTTCCTGCCAGGCACGTGTCTGGCTATGAAAGGTCCACCTGGTGTTGCCTGGTAAATCTGTTGTAGTTCATAAGCTACAGATACGTTTCTTGCAGGTATTTATGTTGTCATTGCAGCCACTACTGAGCAGGTAAAATCAGAGTTTCTGTATTCACCAAACAAATGCTTCTTTGAAAAACTACCTCAGAGTTGTGTAGGTACATAAGCATGAAAATGCACTCTGTCTTGTTATCCTTAACTTAGGAATATTCCGGGTTCAGGATGGGGATTTTGTCCATATCCTCAGCAGCACCACTAGAGGAGGAAGAACATGTTTGGTAAAGCAGAGTTCTGACTTCTGAAGTTGTTTAGTAATCGCTAACATGATTGTGTGAAGAATTTCCAGCCAGCTCCATTCTTCAAGGACTTGATTCTTTAAGAACCCCAAACTGATTCTTGCCCATCTAAAGAGGATTTAAATTCCAGGTGGGCTCTTTTACTCATATGACACAAGGTTATTACATCGTTAGCATTATTATGACATCCCTGGATAGCAAGGCAAGTGAAGCAATGGAATAACATCACATTTCTAAGAAAATTTGTTCCTACAAACTCCTGCTGATTTAAAGCCACTTGCAATAGTCAGGGATCCACACTGGCTGAGTTAAATTGCTACACCTGAGGACACATAAATTTCCAGCAGACAGTTACATTTATATTTAACATATATTAAGAACTGGCTACACAATAGAGCCCAAAGAGTGGTAATCAATGGTGCCAAGCCCAGCTGGAGACCTCTAACTAGTGGAGTCCCCCAGGGATCAGTGCTGGGTCCAGTCCTGTTCAACATCTTCATCAACGACCTCGATGAAGGGACAGAGTGTCTTCTCAGCAAGTTTGCTGATGATAGAAAACTGGGAGGTTTGGCTGATACACCTGAAGTCTGTGCGGCCATTCAGCGGGATTTGGGCAGACTGGAGAGCTGGGCAAAGAGGAACCTAATGAGGTTCAACAAGAATAAGTGCAGATTCCTGCACCTGGGAAGGAGTAACAAAATTCACCAGTACAGATTAGGAGGCAATCTGCTAGAGAGCAGCTCCGTGGAGAAGGACCTTGGAGTTCTGGTGGACAACAAGTTATCCNCAGAGATCTACTGGAGAGAGTCCAACAGAGGGCTATGAGGATGATTAGGGGACTGGAACACCTGCCTTATTAAGAAAGGTTGAGAGACCTGGGGCTTTTTAGTCTGGAGAAGAGAAGATTGAGAGGGGATCTAATTAATGTGTCTAAATATATGAGGGCTGGGTGTCAAGAAGAAAGGGGCAACCTCTTTTCACTTGTGCCCTGTGATAGGACAAGGGGCAATGGATGCAAGCGAGAGCACAGGAAGTTCCACCTCAACATGAGGAGGAACTTCTTGACTGTGAGGGTTCCAGAGCACTGGAATGGGCTCCCCAGGGAGGTTGTGGAGTCTCCTTCTCTGGAGACTTTCAAGACCCATCTGGACGTGTTCCTGTGTAACCTGCCCTAGATTCTATGGTCCTGCTTGGCAGGGGGGTTGGACTCGATCTCCAGAGGTCCCTTCCAACCCCTAACATTCTATGATTTTGTGATAATATTCTCTCTGGATTTCTATTTATTTTAAACTCTATCTGTCACTGCAAGTTAGTTGCCATAGGATACATATCCATGGTGGGCCTGAGCTCAGAGGACAGAAGCAAACCCAGAGTGTTGTAGGATGTAACAGTGTTTTTTCAACAAGCAAATCTTCCAGCACAGACATTGTACTTTAATAAGGTGGAATGTTTTGCTGCAGCCTGTGCATTTGATGAGCTAGAGAACTAAATTTTCACTAAATGTGGTCATAAATGATTTCATGATACTTTTACAAATGCCTTTTGTTAATGCAGCTTTCTGCACAAGTTCCAGCCCATGAATCCTATTCTGCCATCTTCAGCACTTGCAATTGCAGCTGTAAGGATATTCAGTCACTGCTCGCTCTTGCTCTGTAGGGTTATCAGCCCTGTTAAATTACCACTTAATGTTTCTAAGTGGATGTTAAAGCCAACAGCAGCTTCATAATCCCTGCAAAGGCTTCACCACTCATCTTTAGTAATGCCCTGGGCTTTTACAAGATGAAGATTTCTTTTTCTAGCCATTGCTGAAAATCAGTTGAGCATCTATGGCCTGGGCATATGGATGACACCCTAAAATTCATTTTTCTGTGTGACCTTCTGGATTAGAACAAAACTTGCTGGCATGAAAAATTAATACATGACTGAATCTCCAACAAATTTTCTGTGACACCAAAGTGTATTATTGAGTTGGTTTTCTTGACCTCTTTTCAAAGGTAAGTTTCAGAAAAGTGTGACACTGTGATGGTGTAATTTTCCTTCTGCCACACTGACTGAATTGTGTTGCTTTTTTCTGTTGCTCCTTTTTTCCCCTGATATTTCACTTCTTGGCTCTTTGGGGAGACAGAACTAGGAATAGAAGTTGCAGTTTGCAAAGACAACAGCTTGGAGGCAAAGCCTAAGAACGTGGCTGAACTTTTTACTCAATGTTGCATCCTGAGGCTTACAGATTTATTGGCTATATATACTAAGGCCAGTCTGACCTGCAAGGCCAATACATTACTGTGCTGCCATCACCACTTTTTTACTCAATTGTAAAGACACCCCATTGCCAGCATTGAATTTTAGCCAATTTCCCCATTTTTTTGAATCCCCAAGCCTTTATGGTCTTATTTATCCCTTTCTGATTGGTAGAGTGGGAGAGAGATGAAGAAAAATATATTCCAGAATAGTGTACAGTAGGTGTCCCATGATGAATCATCCTTCCTATCTACCTCTCCTAAAGTGAGTCATTAGAAGAAGAACACGAGCCCTCTTAAGGGTTAGGCTTTTCTTAGTAAGACAATCATTCACTGTATTCTCACGTATAAGAAGATCCATACTAGTTAAGCTATTATTGTGCCAACATGAAATAATTGCTGAGATATTTCAAGTATTTGTCTGGTGCAAATATAAGGAGGATCTATAATGTTGGCGCTCTCAGAAAAAGCAGGGTTATGGTTTAGCAAAATACCATCCATTTTTTCAATAGTCCAAGCTTCAGTTGGTTAATTATTTGTTAAGAAGCTAAATTGTTCTGTCTTTTCCGTAGTTGCACAAAGAATAGAGGGAAGTAGCAGCTGGCCAGCTCTTCCTTGAGATCCCACAGAGGCTTCAAGCCAGAGATGGTTTCTGATCACACTGAGAGCTTCCTTAATATGATTTGTGTCCAAATACAAAGGCAGAGTGTATAATGTCTGTCTCTGAGTGCCAGCACCATGTGTACTTTTGTATCATTGCCCTTGCTACCCAGAAAAATCAAGAGCCACGTTCAAGTCCTCTGAGAGCCTGGCTGAGCCACCACAGTCGATAGAGCAGTGAAGTCTTGAGGCAATGAGTCATTCAGACCATTTTAGATGCAGAACTGCCAGACCATTACAGAGTTAATGGAGAGAAGATATCACAGTACTTGTTTACACTGGGCACTCATAGCTGAAGGCCTGAATGTGGCCCATGTTATATATTTGCTCTTACCTTCTTTCCTTCTTTCTTTTAGTGCCTCATGTAGAAGTCAATGATCCCACTGTTGTCCTTAGGCCTCCTTCATAATCCTATCAATCATTAATAAATATCCTGAAAACTGTTTAAGCAGAGGAATGCTTGCAGTGAAAACAGCATCAACTGTGAGTAAATAAACTGTTGTGAAATAGCTGAGAGAAAAGCAAGAACCGACCTTTGCAGAAGGCGTAGAATATCATGGTGGCACCTTTAGAAGTCTCTGTCTTCCTTGTCTTCCTTTCTCTAGCTGCTACAGTAATCAGAAGATAAATCTGTATTCATAAAAACACCATGGTATCATGTGCAACGAATTCACTAAAGTGAAATGACATAGTCTTTAAGGAGCTCAGACAAGAAATAAGAATTCCTAATGAGGTGAACCCTTTCAGTCTACAAGCCTCAGATATGGTGGCTCTGAGCATCAGGCCATGGCTGCTGGAGATCATGACTGCACCAATGACCTAACAAGGCTGAAGACCTGGGTTAAATTAATCTTCAAGTCCTAAACTCATAATTCCATCAACAACCTCCTGTTTAACTTTGTTCTTTCAGAAGGTAAAGCTGAAACACCCAGCTGAATGGTGGAGTTCAACTGCAAGACATGCATGATGATGGCATTCTTGAGCAAGTAAGTTAAGTGGGAAGCTTTCACTGTTGTGTTTATTGGGCTTCTGGAGACAAAGGTATTTGATGCATCCTAAAATTCTTCTAGCTCTTCACACTTTAAGATAATCTAACTGAACATTAAATAAAGCTGAGTGACATTTATTTTTGTCAAGTTGCTGTAGCAATACTGCATGCTACTTCAGGAGGCAGTGAGAGGAATATTAAAATGTTTCACCATGCCTTCCTCAGATTTTTCTAAATCCCAGAGGTATTGTCGGCTTTTGGCACAGGAGCGGTAGGCAACAAAAAACATGGACTTGCCACCTACGATGGTAGAGGCATGGAAAAGAAGGCTGAGGGTTGGGGACTACACATGTGGAGCAGCAGATATGGGTGAAGGTTGCCCTTCCTGAGATCGTTCCCCAGCTGTACCATTGCTGTTTGCAGCATGAGCCAGATCCTGATTCTCCAGGGCACTTTGCCTGCTTCACATCCACTTTTGCTGGGCTGTCTATGTTCCTTTTCCTACAGAGGGAACAGTGCATTCTCCTGCTTACCATCTCTTCCCTAGGGCAACAGTGTTCAGTTTCTTCTGCTCTTGCAAGGAGCTGTGAGTCGGCCTTGACCAAGAGCCCAGTTTGCATTTACACTGCAGCCCTTCTACATGTGCTTAGCTTTCAAACTCCTATGACCTGTCTGCAACAGCAGAGCAGTACCAATGAGCCTCCTGGTTAGTAAGAACCATATTTTGAACTATATCCACATTTTTCAAGGTTTTATCGCTTTGTAATTCTTCCACAGAAATGTGAAAAAAGACTGTCTTGATAAGACCATGCATTTGCAGCTCAGGTCCTATTCAAAGATTCAATTTTTTTGGTATATTATTATTCTGTATACAGGATAAATTAAAAAATATTCTCTTGACATTATTTCAAAGGCAATTCAATTTGAAGTAACGAGAGGTTTTAATGAAAAATATATAAATGCTTCCTGAAAATGTTTGTGTTTTTTTCTCGTCTAAAGTCCCTCATCTTTTCCTGTGCAGTGAAAAATGTTTCTATTTGCAGTTTTTGGAGACAAAAATCTTGTTGGCTTCTTTTTGTAAGCAAAATAATTGTATGTCTGATATGCCAATAATGTAGAAAATTCCAGGCAGTTCTCTGTATTTATGTCACCATAGCACCAGTAGCTCTGGCAGAGCCTGGGAATTTTTACAGTGTGTGCTGTACAAGTGGAGCTGTCAAAAAAATTCTGCTTTGGGTCTTGATTCTCTACCACTGAAACCAAGTTTTCTGCTGTATTTCTTCCCCAATGAGAGAAGAGGAGACACTGAGACAGCTATCATCATACAGTTAGTGAAGACCAGTCTCAAATCACCAGCTGAAGGTGTATCTTGTCTAGTTACAGTAAGGTAAAACAAACAGGATCTTGTTTCTGCTAGGACTGTATACAGAGATAGGATGGTACATTGAAGATAGCTATTGATGTAAAAACACATCCTTTTGAAGTACCAATGTAGGAGTAGTGTAATTCCTTAGGAGAAAAACTATTGTAAAGTTAAACCAGTCAGTGGACACTTGAGTGACAAGGACTGACAACATTTTGAGTGACAAGGACCGACAAGATTGCGGGACTGGTTAATAGGGCTTTAAACTAGATAGGAAGGGGGAGGGGGATAATAATAAAATGGAGATTGCCAGTCTAAAGAGGCAAGATGACACACCAGTGCTGAAGGGAGGGTGTGACAGTAAGGCCCTTCAACCTGTTGCATGGGGACATGACATAGAAACTGCAGCACAGGCAACACCTAACACAGACAAGCCAGGGGCTTCTGAGGAAACAGGATTCAACAGGGTAGCAACCACGAAACGTCTTAGAGAAATAGAGGGGTGTCCCTCTAGGAAGATG
>VZZY01008700.1:0-39294 GCA_013400335.1 Eurystomus gularis | reverse complement strand
TGCCGTTGTGTTGTGTGCCCTGGCTCCCGCCTTGTGAAGTTTTACCGATATTCGCCCGTTTGCCTTCCCTGTGAAAACCACATCCAAGCGGCGTGGCTGGCTGTCGCCACAGAAATCTGAGCCCGCGCCGTCACAATCAAGTTACTAAAAAGAAAAAAAAAAAGGGAAAAATAAACCACACGGTGAAGAAAGACACCCAGAGGCAAGACCGAGCAAGAAGGCCTTGTCAGGAGGCCAGAATCCCACCTCCTCCTTGGCTCCGTGGGTTGTTGCCACTCACCTTAGGACTCGGGGGGGAAGTGGGTTGAAGGAGCAGCTGAGCAGTGAGCAGGAGCGGCCCTCTGCACGCGTGGGGCTGTTTACAAGTTAGACCAAACGCTGGCGCGTTGGGGTCACCTAATGGCGTTAGGGGAGGTGGCAGATGAGCCAGGTAGCATACAGCCCACTGCTTCCGTGATTGCATTTCAAGTAGTCCTTCACCCAAAGCCATGTCTTTGGATAAAGGTAGATACAGCTGCAGAACTGACAGAAGTGTTCAGGAAGTCAATACCTGGATGGATTCTCCCCTAGCTTACACCTACAATTTTCATGTCATTTTTGGTCACCATCCCATAAGGAAGGAGCAGCTTGTGTTTTGAGTGCCCAGCAGCTTAGCTCAGGAACATCATGCTGCGTCTTTCCTAGTAAGTTAGATGTACCCACATATGCCTGTCATGTCTGGCACGGAGACCAGCTGGCATGGAACAACCTGAGAGGTCTTGCATAATATGGCTAATGTAGTTTTCTTCCTTTTGAAGAGGCTTGGACACTACCAGGAACTCCGTTAATCCCTCTTAGGAGGTAGGTCCACCATGGAATCATAGAATCATTATGGTTGGAAAGGACCACCAGGATCATCAAGCCCAACCTTCATCCCAACATCTTCCTAACCACTAGGCCATAGCCTCAAGTGCTACATCCTCTCATTTTTTAAACACCTCCAGGGATGGTGACTCCACCACCTCTCTGGGCAGTCCGTTCCAATGCCTGCGGATGGGATGGATAGCTGGCATGGGCTGAAGACATCCCCAAAACAAATTAAAATTTAACATAATAGACAATTCCATTCAATGATCAGAAATATTCCCTTTAATTTTACTACTATAGACTACTTTACTAATATAGATGTAGACTTAAAGTACAACAGAGATAAGAACTTTTATATGAGGTAGATAAAGAAACAGCCTGTTGCCGTTTTTTTGCATGCAGAAGCTGAGGCAAGCGTCTATTCTGATGTGTTTACACTGAATTATGCAAAGCTGCGTAATAGCTCCCATGACTTCGGTGGAGTTGACATTCACAGTGATAGCTTTAGGATAATATTCCGACAGGTTACATTTTCCTAAGTACGTTTTCTTAGGGCTCCATCTAAGCTAACCATGTAGATGCTAACCACCTAGATGCTACCAAGCTTCTACTCTGCATATATATTGCCAAAACTGCAATCTCTGAGACATCCACCCACCCTCAGTCTGACTCCTGGGGCTTCTGAAGTGAATAGGTACACTGTCGTGACCGCTCACAGGTTCTTGGACTTCTTCCCTGGATACTGGGAAGCGCCTGATCCCTGTCAACACTAAGCATCCAGGGTGGTGAAGAAAGCATTCTTTTGGGATTTACAAGATGTTTTAATCCCTTCAGGCAGAAATGAAAGATGAGTGCACCTTTCCAGCCAGGACAAAACCCTGCTTGCTTTCCTTGAAAGAAGGTGAAGAGGGAGATGTGAAATCCGGTCTCAAAAGGCAACATGAACCTGGGAGAGCAGAGCACAGAGGTAATGCTGTACAATGAGCATTTTGCCTTGTCCTGTAGGAGTAGGTTTCATTTAAAGCCGCCTGCTGTGATTTTTCGGCTTATTTTTACAGGATGTGAAGTTAGTGAACTCCTCTGCGATCAAAATCTATGACTGAATCAATCTACAATCTTACTAAAAATGTGCTATCTTTAAAGCAAACATCGTTCTCCTCAGAATAAGGATCTTGTGGAGAAAGCATACACGAATGAGAAGATCAAGTGCAGTATTTGGCGGAGAGTTTGAACCGATGTACTATTCCATGTTCCCTTGGTGGTTACGAAACAGAGGCACTACATTTGTGATTTGGAACAAACGCCAGGCAGGATTTCTAGCTTCGTTAAATAACGCACATTAGTCATTGTTTTCACCAATTTCATGCTGTTGTGCCATGCTAAAGGAAACGTATCTTGACTTCTTTTACTTACATGGTGTACGTGAAAACAAGAAAATGTGTTCCCTTCGGTTCTGTCTTCTAAGACTGGTGAAATTTTCATGCTAAGAGCCCTACAGTTTCAAACATGCTCTTGTTTCTGCTGATTATAACAGACATAAGGGTTCCTATCTATATTTAATAAAAGCAAGTGCAACATTTTCTGAAGTGATTGCGGAGCAGAGCTGATTGTCTAAATCAGGCTCATAACCAATACATGAACGGAGTGTACGCTTGGGAGAAAATTCCAATGGATGTTCATAAGACTAAACTATAAAAGTGCTTCTTGCATTGCTCCTTATTGATCTTAGAACCTCAAAACAATATTCTGAAATGCATCTTTTCCTTAGACATCACATCAACTTACAAAAATCTTATGTTGCACTGTTGGTTTAAAAAGCAGACTTTTAACTCCTCACGGAAGAAAAGTGATATTTAATCTTCAGGTTACATGTCAGTCCTGCTAGAGATAAATATGATGGAGTGAGATGGGGCTGGTAATTCTATAGGGTCATTGGGTGGGTATCAGTTGGTTGATATCGCAACTGCACTTCCAAAATACTGACCACACACACACGCAGAATCAATGTGTGATAGTTCCTTGTAAAATCTATACATATATAAAAAAAACATGGCACCCAACAGATGATGCTTTCCAAAATCTCTGCTCCAAGTTCTGAAAGGGCAGAATATGTTTTCAATATAATGCATTGTACATAAATATAAAATAATATTTATGCACCTGGCTCAGCCATCTCTGTGAGCCTCCAACTCTCAGAGGCAATGCCCAATGACAGCTGCTGGGGAGAATAAAGATGAGGCATTAAGAATTCCTGGAGCACTGAAATCAGCCAGAGAACATATATAACTAGAACAAAAACTTCAACAGATGTTAGGGATATTAAAGCCAATCGAGCATTTGAAGGGCTTTCCCCACTTCCTACCTGATGCAAATGCCAACAGGATTAAAATCCCATCAATCAACACTGCAAGCAAAACTGAAGAACTTTGATACAGTTCCCAAATGTTGTAGCAATATTAGACAGAGCCAGCTTGATGTTTGGTAGAAAGTTGGCTTTTTTTTTTAAAAACCACATTAAAAAACCCAAACCAGATTTCTGGCTATAACTTTTCTCTGCATCTAGATTCGAGGCTAAAGACAGCTCTGAGTTGGCCAACACATCAGTTATTGAGCCAGTTTCAAAATTACCTTCAGCCAGCTTTGCAGCGCTGCATCAGTGCAACAGTGCTGCACCAGTGCAACAGTGCTGCACCAGTGCAGAGCTACCGTGGAAGTGCTGCTGAACCGGCAGGAGAAAATTCAGGTCTTAGGAGAATAGTCTCACTTTTTTTAGTTGGCTTTCCTGGTCTTCAGTGTATCCCCTGAAATCTCCAGAGCCCACTCCTCTGAATTATTCTGCATTTAGGTTTTCAACCATACTTTATTTTGCATGGTAAACATAAATGCCCCAGAGAAGCCAGTCGGACCTCTCTTGACTGTAGACTATTGCTAGAGGAGGACACTAATGTAGAGCAGGCAGCTAAGAGAGGGTGGGTGGTTAATCCCACTGTAAGGAACTATTTTTTCAGGCCATAAGTAGTTCTATAGCTACTGTGCAACAGTGAGCCTACTATACGCGTGTTCACTGTTGACTCCTGTCTGTTCACTTAGAGTTATGTAGCCGCAACTGCAGAAACTGCCTTTCTACATCAAATTAAGACTACAAGTAAAAGCTCTAGCTGATGTCTCATTAGCTGATAGAGTGCATTACATTTTCTGGCCTGCTCTGATCTCTCCGTGCCAAGGGAAGGAGGAGAGCTTCTGTGTACATAACAGCTTGGTAGTTTTAGAGGCAGAGTAGCTTCCTCTTTCCTTCATGGTCCTTAGCTGTAGGAGACAGGTGGATCACATGTGTTTTTAGAGCCATTGCTGATAAATGATAACATGTTTTGATAGTATAGCCTAAATTTGAGAATGTTACGTCACAGTGTGTTATCACCACTTCTTAAAAAAATTTATGCTGAAAAACAAATGCCATCTCAGGCAACATAAGGATATCCCATATGACTCACTATCAGCATCTGAGTGCTAAGCACAGCCATTGAGACTTTGAAAAGCAGCGGTACTTTTTTCCTTCTGTGGGTCTTCAGTAGGCAGGCATGCTGCTCATTTATCGAGCAGGCACTGTGACTACCTGGTGGGCAGCTGGATGACCTTTTACAGATCACATGTAGAGCAGGCCTATCAGCAAGATCATGGCCTAGAGACTGCTTGTAGGCAGGCATACTCTTTAGAAGATCACATGCCTACAAAAGCAGCTAAGGGAGGGTGGGAGGTTAATCTCATTCTAAGAAACAATCTTTCAGGCCATAAGCAGTTCTATAGCTACTGTGCAGTAGTGAGCCTGCTATATGTGTGTTCACTGTTGACCAGTGGTTCTCTCCTTCCAAAAACTAGCAGTCCTAACTGTACCCAGGCAGCCTTCTCATGACAGCTTCATAATGAAATAAGCTGCCTTCCAGAATAAAGGCATAAAGTTTATTCAACAACAGTAGAAGACTATAAAGAGCAGTCTATAGATGTAAGATGAGTCCTAGCCTTTCTTGATTCTGCACTTGAAGTGACATAAAGAGATTAAAATGCAAAACATGTTTTCAATCTAATGTGTTGTACGTCCACTAGCCCAGAGTTGTGGACATTGTCTCATCTTGTGGGGAAGTCTGCTGTCCTGCAGGGGAGAGAAAACATCCTGAGTCAGCCAAACTGCGGGAAGTCCAGGACCTGGCATACACAGGCTACATCTGCAGGTGTAAATACAATGTGCTCAAGAGCACTGATAAGGTCGGTGGCACTTAAGCCAGCTGGCACAGGATAGGCCACATCCATTCTGTCCGTCCTGCCTGTGAGACGACAGCCTTACACAAACTACTCAACAGGAACACTTCCTGGGCTGCTGAGCTTCCCAACAGCACCCAGGAATTGATCAGAAGAGTTCAGGTCAGTGCTGCAGATTAGCCACGTGCCAGGGACAGCTCTAACAATTGAACAGTGTTGATGGCTGGGTTCCAGTGCCAGGAGCCCTCCCTGGAAGTGGTCGGTGATGTCTCCTGGTAGAGGCACAACCTGTGGGCCCCACCCCTGTTGCAAGGGATAGAGGCAGCTGCAAACTGGCCATCCCTTTGGGGACTCTCACCAGTTAGTAGAACTGACAGGAGCTTTTTTGCATCGTGGCCTAAATTGGAATAAAGTAAGAATTGGAATATGGGAATGGCAGCAGCTTCAGAAAGCTGCTTCAAAACTTGAAATCAGTGTAAAAATATAGTTCCATGTCTTTGTGGTGAGGCAGCTGTACACAGCTTCCACTGGAGTCAGCAAAGAATCAATGTAAATTGGGCAGAATCCCAGTGAAATCAACTTAGTTACAGAACAGTATAAAATTTTATTTATTTATTTATTTTTTCCCTCATGTGCATTGTCTGTGTAAATGCAACATCTTTTAGATCTTGTATGGAAATGGAGCAAAATTGTCAATAACTTTAGTTTTAGCCCAAGGGAAAAGAAAATGTTAAAAAATAATTTTATGTGACCTTTACAAGCTAGTCTTTCTCATAAGACAGACAATGACTTCACCTCACATTACATTATTTTTAACAAGCTATAACATACTTACTGTTTTGCTACTGCTATTGCTCTCTTCATCCTCTTTCCTAACCTAATTTTGCCCCCCAAATTAATTCTATTTTTTAATGGAAACATTTTCACGCATAACAGAATAAAACCATTTTGAGACTGGTGAAAATATTCTATTTGAGAAGCTGTTTATTATGAATAATGTTATGATTATTATTACTATTATTCACTTTTTTGTCTTATTCTAAGCTAAAATGTCAGGTTTGTCCAAGTTTGTGTCACAGAATATTAATGCCAAATGGTATAGAAACTGAAAACTGACTTGGATTTGACATTCATCACAAAGTGGGACCAATATTAAATTTTATGGGTTGTTTTATTGTTGGCGTTGAAGTGTCATATTAGAAAAAATCACATTTTGAAAGTTTTCTACAATTTTCACTCAAACTTGTTTCTATTAAGGAAACACAGCTAAATGAAAAATAAAATTAAAAAAACCAACCAAAACCCGAAAGGTATAGTTATGAGAAAACCTTATGTTGCTTAGTTAGTACCTCTTTGTTATAATAAAAGATAAAAATCGAGTTGACGATTCACTATGTATGTGATTCATTTAGATTTTACATTGAGCTCAGCCCAAATAACAGAAGCAGTGCAATTTTTTTCACCTTTTCCAGTTGGCATAGTCATCTGGGGAAGTCTTCATGCATTTTTATAACGACTTAGTGACAAATACCACAAGGGAAAGGTTTCTCTCTTAAAATGTTAATTTCCAATTAAAATATTCAACAGAGAAGTTATTTCTCTTGTATGCAAATTTTGTAAAATGTTGTTCTGATATACCAAGGAATTTGTCTCTGTAATTAAAGGAATGCAGATGGGCTTCTCTCCCTGCCATCAGGTACTGCACATAGAATCATAGAATCATTTCGGTTGGAAAAGACCTTTATCATCAACTCCAACCATTAACCTAACACTGCTAAGCCCACCACTAAACCATGTCCCTAATAAGCACTTCATCTACACATCTTCTAAATGCCTCCAGGGATGTTAACTCCACCACTTCCCTGGGCAGCCTGTCCCGCTGCTTTACAACCCTTCCAGTGAAGAAGTTTTTCCTAACATCCAATCTAAACACTTCCTGGTGCAACTGGAGGCCATTTCCTCTTGTCCTATCACTTACTACTTGGGAGAAATAAAGAGAGAAGGAGTTCATAGATACGACTATTTGCGCTCATCTTCTTACTTATTTTGCAGTGCTAGTTTAGTGGAAATGCACTCTGGTAGTTTCAGTTACGTCAAGAATTGCAATCAGATGTTTCTGTTAGAGGTTGTCATAGAGTGAGAATGTTCCTTAGTCAGTGTTGCCCAATACAGCTGTGACCTCTGTAGTTACTCTATTTGAAAACACAGGATTCAGATTTTAAAAACACCCTTGCTTCACATGGAGCTGTTTGTCTCCTTTTCTTTGTCCATTGCTTACTTATTTGAGGAGCAAGAGGACAGTATTCAAAGGAAAAGAGTTTTGACCATGGTAATAATGATTAGGAGCTAGATGAAATCTGGAACTTCCATTGGCTCCATGATGTCCTGCAACTCCTGACTGTGCCAAGAAACCTGATCTTGAGGTTGGCTGTTCAGTCTGTTAAGTCCCCGGTCACCTGACTCGGAAGCAATCTCTTTGGTGCAGCCTGCTAGGGAGCTGCATTTGTGATTTGTCAGAGGTTGATAGAAAATAAAATATTTCTGCAGAGCTTTGTTTTTAAAAAAGGAGTGCTCCTCTAATGAAATATTGCCGCATCTGCATCTTACGAGCTCTTTTCATGTTGCAGGAAGTTCTCAATCCTTGAAACTGAGTGAAGGAATAGAAAGCAAAGGAGCATGATCCATTTAGCGTATTTCTTAGTAGCAAATCTCTAAATATTGCTATAGGGTTTTGCTGTTTGTTTCTACAACATTTCTACAGACAAGGTAAAACTTGCTGTGTTCCACAAGCGACTCCTTGTGTAAGCAAGCACTTACGTACTGAACAGTAAAGCATGACCAAACATCAGAAAATGTTCTGTTTTTTTCTGTCCACAGCAAAAATAAGTCTTCTCCTCTTATTCATCTTAATCTATATCCAAGGTGAGGTGACCATGACAGCAGAGCAATTACCTGTCAGCAGTGTGTCCCAGGAGAATGGATCTGGCAGTTTTCTGTAGCATACTTTGGAAAAGAAACATTATTCCAGTATCGTCCATATATGTGTCCAGAATAAATGGATGCTCTGATTAGTTGCTCCAGATGATGTGAAAAACAGGTACATTTTTTCTGCCATGAAAGGGAATTTGCATGATTCTTTCTTATCTTACCCAAACGAATATGTACTGAAGATCAAACTCAGGTGATACTTAACGCAGTAGAACCACATTAACCTTGGTCCTAGTTCTCTCTGTTGATGAAATATCTGTAACTTTATGTCTCTGGAAAAGATCGTAATGAAGCCAGCTCCAATTAACAATTCAGTCATCAGTGGATTAATCATAGGTTAATGGAAGATAACAGAGATACGTTACTGTGTTTACTTGACCGTTTTAACAGATTTTCATGTTATGCAAGGCAAGAACAACTGATTCTTCTTTCGGTTTATATTGGAATGTTCCCTTTGACACTTTCTACAGCCCTTAAATTATTTTAATGTTCTTTTTTCATGGTCCTTCCATCTTTTTTCACTACATTCTTTTGTAAAAGGAAACATCAAAAGAGTTCGTAGCATACCCGTAGCAGTCTCACCATTGCTGTATCTGGATTTACAGTTGTATATCTCGTGTTAGTAAACTCAGATGCCAATTCATTCTGTCATTTTGCTACAGGATAGCATTGGGTTATTATATTAGAAGCACATATTTAACTCTCTAACAATATGATACCTGTGTGGTTAGTTTTGTCCGCAAAAATCTATTGTCTGAAAAATAATGTACATCCCATCTTGTTTGGCGAAACATATTTTTCTGTAAAATCTAGATTCATTGAGATTAACTAGAATCCCATCTTTTAATTCTTTATTTATTGATTTAAAAATATTTTCTATTAATTTACCTCTGACTGGAATCAGACTAATCAATTATCATCCATATCACTCCATTTCCTCATCCTGAATGGTGATAAAAAAAATAATCAGTGTTTTTAGTCTTCTACAGTTTCATTGTCACCATAATAAATAAATAAAATTAAAATCAGGAGGCCAGATATTTCCTCAGCAAACAATTAAGTGTTACTGGAAACATCTTACACGACTGTAAGTTGCTTATCTCGTTTTGATGTCTAGTATCTTTCTCAGTTACTAGTAAATTAAGAACTTTCCTTTATTCCTATGTGATCCATATATCTTATCTGGCTTTCTTCTAAAGACAGAAAAAAGTATTAATTGAATAAATGTTCCTTTTCTGCACTATTAATAATTTAACAATTCATGTCTAGTTAAAAGGCCCGTTTCATTGCTATGATTCATTTCTTTTTCAGTGCATTAGAATTCCTCACTCTTAGCTGTGTCACAAATGGATTTTTTTTTTTCCATTGTTAGCTTTCCTGTAGTTCAGGTGGTTTTAGCTACCTGTCGTGTTTCAATAATAATAACACAAGTTTTGTAAAGGGAAGTAATGCCTTACAAATCTATTGTGCTTTTTTGGAGGAATCAGCATGCATTAGGGAAATCTGGCTGATATTGTCAATAAACTCTCTCAAAAGACTCCTATATAAATAAAGCATCCACTGAACAAAAATCAAAGTCGTTACATAGGAGAATGATTGCCTAGAATAAGGAAAATGGAGATTGGCGTAAGGAGTAAATTTTCACAGCGCAAGAAGGTTATCAGTAGAGCCTTTCAGGGATCTGCGCTAAGATTCATAGTTTCCAGCATATTCATGAATGAGGCATTCCTTGGAAAATGTGATAATATTTACTAAGTTATTCAGGAAAGCCTGACCATGAAAAATCAGAAAAGAGCCTTATAAAACTGAATGGTCACTGTAATGACAGATGAAATTTGGTATAAATACATCCAACATTAAGCAAAATATATGGGGAAAGAATCTAAATTTTGCACAGAAAGTAGATTGATCTCTGATCTGATTACTGTTCTTCTGGAATGATGTCTTGGAATTTGAATAGATAGTTCCATTTAAAAAATGTCATTCTGCTGCTCAAAGTGAAGGCAATATTAAGAACTATTTAGAAAAGAACAGAGAACACAGTGGAAACCACTCTTTCTCTCTCCACGGAGCAGGGTGATCTGTCTGCAACTGTGTTCCCTCCTCACTGCAGAAATATATACTAGTACTAGAAGACGTTCTGAAAAGTTTAACAAAGGTGATCATGTATGTATCATATATATATGAACAGGGAACAGCTGAGTGGATTAGGACTTTGAACATGGAAATTATATGAGGAAGGCAGAGGTCTATGAAATCAAGAGTGCCATGGGTAGAGTAGTAAATAGGGAATGATTCTGCCTTCCAGTACAAGGTTTGGAGGCCTTAGATTAAAAGCACATGATAGGAAGTGATTCTTAACACAACATGTGGTGCATCTGCAAAACACCCTGACATAGGACGCTCCAAGTGGTGAGAGTTTAAATGTATTCGGAGGTAATGGGAAAAATTCACAGAAGAAAAAAACTAAAATAAAAGGCTTCTAAATGTGAAAAACTGACACCTCTGTCCTCTGAAGTTTGTGGATGAGCTCCTGCATATTCCAAGAGTAATCTTTTCTGATAAACATAGTTGTAAACACATGCTCTTCTATGCTATTTCCAGTGTCCTCTTGTCAGAGTCTGGATACTGGTTTCAAAGAGTACAGCCACTCTTAGGAATGTCATGGGTGAGAGCAAATAGTTCAACTTAGGGCATTAAGAAATTTAAAAAACATTGCAGTCCAGATCTGTTGGAGTCAAAATTTGCATTTGTGATTGTAGTTCAGTGCTATATTTTAAGGTTATCCAGAGCCTGTTTGCCTTCAATTACCTCAAGGTCAACTACAATTGTGTCACTTGCTCTACCTTTTCTCCTGGTTCTGAGAAAACTGTAAAGCATGTCAATTAACATCTTCAGTCTCTACAACTATAATCTTATTTCAAACATAACCATATTTTTAAAGCAGTTTGGTTTGTATCAGCTGCAGAATTTAGGCAGTTCACCCTGATGTCCAACATCCTTGGTCTGCAGATTTCATAGAATCTAATAATGAATCTGCTTTCTGTCATCATTTATAAGATGACCTTAATCATAATATGCCCAGCGTTAGATTGAACAAAATTTTCTCTATAGTTTTCTATAAATCAGTTGCCCATGTTAGACACAGTCCTCATTTTAACCCCATGGGTTTAGAGAGGTCTTGACATTACCTGAAATCCCTGTGCCTTAACATGACAGCATGGGAACCTGCAATCATAAACATTTTGGTCCTACCAGCCCCAGCCCACTTCCTGGCTCTGGGGGTTTAGCTTGTCACTAGTGAGAAGCTGCCCTAACATGTAATTCTAATCTCACCTGAATCTTAGTTACAAGCCTACAAAGCAATAGATCTGCAAAAGTGATAGACCTGAAGAGGACAGCTGAGCCCTCGGCAGTGGAAGTTAGATAGTGTCTTCCAACACATGAGTCTTAATGGATGTATTTGCTGCAAAAGTCTAGGCAGTGCTATGTAGCCTCCATTAACAAGATCTGTTCATGATCTGTGCAGCAGATGTTTTGGGAAACACTCTGGTACCTGAAGAAGAGATACTTCAGAAGTCTGTGCATATTCAGTTCCTTTGTGTTCAAAGAGTTCGCTAATTCAAAGCATTCACTTGTTTTTTGTTCTTGTCACCTTTTAAAATTTTTTTCCACTTTGACTGAGACTGATAACGTTTCCACTCTCAGTGGTTGCTGTTTCTGCACTGACAGTAATATTATTTTATTTCTCTTTCCAAGGACACCTCCTCTAACCTTCCATTTCTTATTCTGTTGTTATTGTGTTTCAGGAGTATTAAACTACATCATGGCAGCTACTCTACTCATTTAGGGGTGGGGGAAAGGGAAGAAATGCAGTCAGAGGTTATTTATGCTGTTACTCCTGGCAACAAGTTTGCTAGAAGTCAATTCAGAAAATGTTAATCATAAACCATGCTTAACTCCAGCTTTCACTCTACTCGACCAAAGATCTGAACTGTACAGCACTTGTCCCAGTTCTTTGCAGTCCTGAACCTTAGCCCATGTCCAGACCAAACTATCCACTTAATAGTAGCCTGGGATCCCATCCTATACCCTAGAACTTAATTTGAATTGCTGAAAGCCAACTAGATATGATATGATACAATATATGATGATCATATGTACTTCAGAAATAAACATCAGTTTGATGGCTCCAGCACTCCAACTATTCCTGAAGATCTCGTAAAATCTATGTAAAGAAAAAGAAGAACAAAAACAAAAGAAAAGGATTTTCAGCAGTTTCTGTTGAGAAACCTTAATCGGCCGCAGAATTAACTCTACTGCAGGCCAAAGACCCATGACAATGATGATCTCTGACCCTCATTATAATCCTATAGGTGAGTATGCTCTGTTACCCTTATAAACCACCTATCAATACTTGCTAGAAAATTTTAAAAACAGCCATTATATGCCTGTTGGTTCCTGGTTTTATCCTAGCTGTGTGAGCTTTGCAGGGTCCAAGTTTAAAGCTAATTAATCTATTCTTCCTGTTCTGAATACTTGCACTTTACCAGCAATGCAGTGATGACTCACAAGAACTAATTTTGTTAGCTCCCACAAATAGAGTTCATGTGTCTTTTTTTGAATCTAGCAAATCGACTGTTTGTGTTCCGTAATAAAATGATACACACATGCTTGCAATAAGACCAGGAGGTTAATTCCTACCTCAGTGAATCAAGGTCCAGGCTAGAAGTAGGAGAGCTTGCATACTTTTCAAGTACTTTTTCAAGTACTTTCAATACTTTTTCAAGTATTTGTGGATTTTAAGAGTGGGGCTGCCACTGCATGTGTCCTGATCCTTTTATCGTAACTAAACCCACTTTTTGTTTACTCAAGGAAAAAAGGCTTTGTCATTTTTGTTCCCTAGGTAGAATTGCTACATTCACTTTGCATTGAAACAGTGATCAAGAGTTGTTCAGTGGAGTGATACTGGGAGTCCTCCTGCCATTACTATAGGCAAAGCCAGTCCACCTGAGGTGGAGAATGCGTGCAGCAAGGGTGTTGCCAGTAGGAAATTCAGAGTTCCTTGGAAAGCAGCAAGGAGCTAGCAGCACACCACCAGCAACAGCTGCAGCAAACGTACCTATAGCCACAGTTACAAAGGCAACAGCAGCAGTCCCAATAGAAGCTTCAAGAACCTGTGAGCAATTGCAACAACTTACAGCATAATAAGAGCTGCAGCTACAGGAGCAACATTGAAAACAAGAGGCTCCAGAACTAAGGAAAAGGATTAAAAACTGTTGCTCTGATCAATAGACCACAATAAAAAGAAAACCAACACACAGGGCAAGTAAAATGATGTTGAAATGCTCAGGGAATTATTGACTCCCAATAAAATCAGCCTGAGGGTAACCTAAAAGCATTGCTAGAGCTTTCAAGCAGCTTACTGAGATTCAGACACCCTTGGGTTGCCAAACCATCCAATTTGTGGAAGGCAGCTTAGGAAATCCTAGACCTATTGCAGAAATTGTTGCAGGAATGGAAGACTGCAAGTCAAAACGTGGTCTAGCACTCACTAAAGTTGAAGGCTAGATCTTACTAGTTAGTTGGTATAGACATGATATGAAGAGCATTCTCAGGAGCTCTCAGAGTGTCCATGAACCAATACTGTATTTTGCCTCATTAAGAGAAAGCAAGTTGTTGATCTTCATGAATTCTGTGTCCTGTTGTGAAGGATGACTGTAATATACAGGGCCTGAATCTATTATGTTTAGCAAGTTGATACTTTCAACTGGCTCATGATTTTCAGGACTGAGGCACTGTAACGGACGTGGAGATTCTGTCCTTAGGATACTAGAGGAAGATAAGCAGCTGCTTGGAAAGTTCTCAGATATGTTTGTTTTAATATTAAGGACATGCATTTATTTGGACACTTCTATATAGGTGGTTGCGCAACTTCTGAATATAGAAAGCCTGTAGCACACAGTAAAAGAATAGCAGAAGATGGATGTTAACAACATTGAAGAATTAGACAGTGAACAGGATAGCTCAACTGTATTAGTTACAAAGTGTAATAGAGATCTGACTCTGTATTAACCATGTATTCTGTATTCTGGTGACACAATTATCTTTTGTGGATGTTGGAACATTTTGATGGCTTTATCTCAGCTGAAGTATCAATGGGCTAACCTGGGGTTTATCTCTTGCATGGGCTGCAACAATGTTAACAGGGGATAATACGCATGTGTAACTGAGAAATGAGCTGAGAGGCTAATACCTGCTTCCTTAGGTGCCTCTCTCCTGTTAGCATACATTCATTCAGCTCTTATGGTAGGAGTTTTTTGCTAAAACATTGGATAGGTGTTCACCACCCCGTCTTGCTCTCAGAGCCTTGAGTGCACAAACAGTCCCTGCATTCTTTGACCACCTGTGGTCAAGGCCAGCTCTGATCAGTGCAGCTGTGTAACCTGGGATCAGACTGCTGAAAGGAGTTTTGAAAGAGCTGCGAGAAGCTGTGTTCAGCTGGCTCAGGAGCTGAATTTCAGTTCAGGCCCTTGTCCCTGGTCCTTATCGAACCCTTACATTCACCCCAAACCCATCTTTACCATAGCAAATGGTACCTGTGGTAGCTAGAGGAACAGCTGTAAAACTTTTACCTTTATCAAATCCAGCACCCATGGATGGAGCCCATGTGGAACCTTTACTAAAACTGTAAACTCGTAATTTTCAATGGGTCAATGATCCTGAGAATTCCATAGAGGGGAAATAAAGACTGGAAATAACTACATTGAACCCATCCTCCTCTGTCAGTTCAGGTTTTACTTCTGCTGGCCTTTGAGAACTCAGGAAAAGTTAAGATTTTACTGTGTCTTATATGAGAACTTCACACCTTTTCCAAAAGCCTATCACTTAAGTGCAGCCAGGAGATTTCATTTCTCCCAAAATCCTTAGGTAAGATAATAGTGCCCACCAGTTTCATAACATTATGAAGTGTTATAAAGTGAGACCAAGTAGCTGATAATACAGTATTGGAATGAGGCTCATGCTATTGGAATAAAAGCTGGTGCCAACAGGAGTGGGGGAGTCATGGTTCATTCTGTGGCAGTTATGACTAATAGATGCAAATTGAGAGCAAAGATTAGGAACAGTGATGCAGTTAATGCTGGCTGGATAGATACTGAAGAACTCCTTCTTGCAGGCTTCTCGAAAGCCATGCAGAGCTAGGATGAGTGTTGAAACCACCAAGGAAAATACTTTATTTTTGTTTCTGGCTAAAGGTAGATGTATGCTTTGATACCAAATTCAGGTTAAGGAGAAAAAGGATACAGGCATTCCAGACCCAGCCTTCATTTGATTTCTGCATGCTTAGCAAGATTCAGAAATCACCTTAGGAAAATAATTGCTCCTGTTCTTAAATTTAATCTCAAAATTGCAAGGGGGGAATGTTGGACCAGGGGGGAGAGGAGGGGAGGTAAAACCACTGTACATAGTGTGGCTGTATCTACATTTCTGTAATCTCCTCTCTGACACCAAACTCAAATCCTATTTTTGGGCTTATTATCAGCCTACAATAACCTAGGAATTAACTGTAAGATACTAGACCTTGCCAGGTCCAGCTCAAGTCCCAGTTTGTGAAGTAGCTTGCCTTAAGAATATAATGCAGTGAGGTTTTCATTTAGCCAAACCCCAACCTTTTCCTTTGTCTTAACTGCACACTAGCAAGCTGGAATAGCCACAGAGCTATCTCCTAGATGATGCTCATTAGAGACTCCTTCCTACAGACCAGCCTACTGTTAACAAATTTAAAAATTGGAAGCAGGATTATGATAACAGGGACTACAGAGCTGAGATAATGGCTTTATCTTCCCTGTGAGGTCTGCAGGACAAGAATTACAGCTGATTTTGGTCTGAATTAGAAGTTAACATTAGTTCTGCAAGGGAAGGGAACATAGTTCTATGGAAAAGATAAAGTCTGGGGCTAATTTATTGATTATGGAGTAGTATTAACAGCAGGGGCTGGAGTCTTTTAAGATGTATTTTACAGGGGCAGAATGCAGATGAATGTTGTTAGGAAAAATTACTTCTTTTGTGTCTTTGGGTATGATGGTTGCGTTGGAGGATTTACTGTTTTAATGAGGTTTAGGAATAGAAATAAGTGTAAAGTGAGAGAATCAGATGAAGAAATAAAGTTTATTGCCAGACTGAGCAGAGCATACAGGGCCAAAAAGTTCTGTTAAGGAGTTTATGGGCCCTTAAAGCATAGCTGAGGGAAGGGCTAGAATTGAGGCTAGGGAAGGGTTAAATATGGGTTCTGTACAAGAGGTACTGAGAAGTTTTGAGAAATTTGTGTTTTCTTATGCCTGCAGAGTTAGGATGATCCCAGAGCTCACCTGGGTAAATGGTTTTATTTCTGGTTCAAATATGCTTCACATAAATCTAGGATAAATCCACAATAAATTGTTGTAGAATAGAACAGTTTGTCAGTGACTGAAAAAAGTTAATTGTTGCAGCCTGTGTAGGCTGGTGTTTAAAGGAAAACTGTGGTTAAGACTAGAGTAAGGGCTGATGTCTTGATTAGGGACTAGTACAGAGGATACCCAAAATCTATTTTTATGCTAGAACTGGAACTACAAGTCCCACAGAACTGGGATAAGATTTTAGCAATGGAGACAAGTGGGTCTTCCATAGATTTGAAGCAGATTTAAGTTGTATATCTTATTTAAAGCTGTGTTTATACTTGTTTTAAAGTACAGATGCTATAAAACAAGGCCTCTGCAGCTAAGCTTCGTTACTATATAGTTCATGATCTTCTGAGCCAAGATGAGAGATGGTCTTGGAAAACCTAATGTCTAACACTGACATTGGCATTGATTGTTGGTAAAAGGAGGCTATTTATTACAGTTAGTTTTTTTAAGGACAGGAGATCAGCTATGAGACATTTGTTGCTACAATTTCCAGATCTTGTTTTCTGCCTTTTTTGCAGCTTCCCAAAATAGTCTTAGCCATTTAACACTTTCTGTCCCTGACTGTGAGTAATATGGGTTACATGTAGTACACGGGTACATCTTCAGTGCTTCTCAATCTTCAAACTGAAATGAAATATAAACAAAAATTAAACGATAGACTCTCTGGCTGGGTCCATCTCATTCTGACCTAGTTGATCCTGCCAATTGCACCATCTTAGGCCTGCAAATAATGCATAATGAACTGAAAAATTCAGTTCCTGCTTTGCAAAGCTGAACTGCCGCCCAAAATACAAATTTTATTTGTACTCTGCAGTTGTGGACTATACCATGCTGTGTATGTGACCCACTTCAACTCTCTGGTCCCGTGCATTCTAGAGTGCAGAGTTACAGTAACCTGTAAAGAAATCTTGTACATCACTTCTTAGTATTCTCAAAGTTAAATCAGCTTTCTTCAGGTATACTCTAATACATACTTGTTGTAGGTAACATTGCTGGTAAACCCTTCAGATGCTGGAGAATTTTGTTTATATCCTCAGGACTAAACTTTATCCCTATTGATAACTATACCCAGAACCTCATAACATCTGGAAAACTAACCAGTGCCAGTTTGTTCCTCTAGTGCCAATTCTCCCAGCATGTAGTGCTTTTCAAGTGCTGTCAATAACACTATGCTTCTTCATCCCTCTTTTCTTAAACAAGCAGTTCACATCTGCCTTCAGGCTAAGCAGAAGCTGTTGTCCCTACAACTTATATGCCTCTGTATTGTCTCTCTAGGCACTGAAGGATCCAGAAATTAAACTAGATCTTCAGTGTTCTTGTCTTAGACACTAAATTTATTTCTAATCTATCCTTAGCCTTACCAATAGACTGAATTCCCTTCCCTAACTAATTTAAAGCTATTTTCTCATGTTCTCACGTACCTAAGTGTGTTCAGAATCCAAAAATAAAACTAGATCTTCAGTCCAACTCTAATTGTAATGCTAAATTTAGGCAAATATCTCAAAAAGATAAGGAACTATTTAGATTTTCAGTTGCCTTCTGCTGTTGTACCAACTCTACAGGACTTTCAAATGCAAATAAACTAACTTTTCAGATTTTTTCTCTCTAGGACTTTGAAAGGTGTATAAAGCCTTTTCATGTCTACTGAGAAATTTCTTTTAAATGTGTTTTAGGTTATCATTAGACTCCCTAAGACACAGTGGGTACTTCTTTATGTCTTTTTGCCTCTGAACATGATTAAGTTCAGTTATAGTTAAGGTCTCTTTAACTGTCATTTACCTACAGTCTCTGGTCTTGAGAGCATTTAGTAAAGCATTTTATTAAGCCATATTGAGCTTAGTAAAAATACCCTCTTCCTATCAAAGCCTGTTAAAAAATTTATTCTAGCCTTCAAAAACCCCTTAAACATCAGAGTTATTCTTTACAATTAAAAGCATAGAAATGCACCTTTTTAACATTCACCCCACACTTATTTCAATAAATACTTATGCTAAGATGAAGTTACTGACACTATTACAGTCTAAATGTGCAAAGCCCTCTGCTAAGAACAGTAACAACAGTCGTTTGTAAAATAACTGTATTAACTCTACCAACTGCCCTACTCCTATATGGCCAATTTCTCTCCTCACATTGACCTTATCAACTCTTTTGTATTTAAAATGACAGTTGCCCCCAGTTTTGCAGTCAGTAGCATTGTGCAGCAGCTGCTTTTTCATTTAGGAAAGACAGCACTTAACTGTCTAAATGTTAAATTAGCATGCACCCTCCCTTTTCCTACACTTTGCCCATTTTGTACATGCTTAAACCATTTAGATAAAGTGTGGAGAGCTCTGAGCACAACTCTTTTACTTCTGTTTCACCATATGGCTGGGGTTGGTGCTGAGCTGCCACAAGGTGCCCTGTATAAACAGAAGCCTTTGCAAACATGAGCACAATTTTGTGCCAAGCTCAGTCCAATCCTTTTCCCCTTCTGCATATAGTACATAGTTACAGCGTCCATCAAGAGAGCAGAGAACCTGAGTTGTATGCCATATGCAACCCAAGGGGCATCATGCACTCCAGAAGAATACATCTCCATGAGAATATTATTTTAAGGCTGCTTTGGGTGGTGTTGACCAGGCATTTTGTATCTCTTCAGAAGTTATGTTACCATTCTAGAAAGAGCTTAACAGAGTAAGATACAGACAGAAAGAGAGACACCCCAGAGAGTGAACTGTGGCCTCATAGCTTAGTGACCAGGTGTCTCTGCTGAGAAGGTAGCTCCATTTTAATCCTGCTCCTTGTTCACTTTCTACATTTTGTACTAAACAGTTACTAGCTTGATAAACAACCCTCCTCTTTTCCAGAAGATGGTCCTAACCACCTGGAAACAACGTTATGTCTTTACTTCTTTGCTGAAATCATTATTATTTCAAAAATTTAAAATCATGGTTGATTCTGAAATCCTTCAATGCAGAAAAAGTCTACAGGAGATATGGAGAGTGTCCTTGAAAAGTGACAACTCTTAGAGAACTACCTGAGTCATTCTATGTTGTGTGTGTCTGTGTGTGCATGTGAGGCCCCTTCAGACTGAAGAACAAAGTGAAGTCTTCCCACACTTCATAAGGGGTGTGTGCATGCACATGTGTGCACTGATCAGGAAAAGGTAGAAGAATTGCATTATTAGTATTTCTCTGGAATAAGACATGAAATCCCTCTTAGCTCTTTGACGACACAGAAATAAGCATGTCAGGGACAATTTGGGCAGTAGAGATCTTCAAAGGCACATTTTCCTCCTTGTAGTTTTTCTAATAACCGCTTTGAGCTGGCTTCTTCCATGTTACTTGTTTTGGGTCCTATTCTGAGTTACGCAGCATCCACAAATACTATTGAGAGACTAAATCTGAGTTTAAGCTTCAGGGCTCTAAAAGTTAGCTGCAGCATGTAACTTTATTGGGCATAACCTAAACCTGACTGTAAAAAATGTGCTTTTTTATTTAAATGTAAATAATCAACCAAAAGTTATGTTTTCAGATTCATGCATTTTTCAGTTTGCTTTGTCAATGTCACAAAGGGAACTTCCATAACTGATATATTTAATTTCCTCAATATTATATGTCTTCTGAAAGAATTTTTTTTTCTTTTTGTAGGTTTGTTTTCCTCATTCATGTGTAAATTCTCACTGAAGGTCCATCATAAAAAAAAAAAAAAAAGATATAATCCTGGCAAAGTATCTGCATCCCTCATATGTCCCTGTTTAAAGAAGTCTGACTAGACAGGACTTATATCCTACAGGCATTCTCTTTCTAATAGGAGACATCTGTTGAATGAGTTATGGGAGCAGGACTTCATAAGGCTAACAGGAGGTTTTCTTTATTTAGTATGAAAAAGAATGGCAGAAGCCCCTTGGCAATTCAGAATGCAAGAATATATTTGGACTGTTTTCTACAAATCCCTCACAGTGTGTGATCTAATTTTCTTCGGGAAGTAATGAGTTTTAACTGCCTTTTATTTAAACAAACAGCTTTATTTGGCTTTACACGTTTTAATGGGAGAAAAGAGACAAAATGCAGATGTGAGAACCATACTTTAACACCTCAAGATTCCTCTATCTGCAATTTGGTTATCTATGCTCCCAAAATATTCCAACCACCTCTGTTGTTCCGGGTGGAAACAGTAGGGTAAACCTGTGTTGCCAGATGACTAGTCTCCTGCAAAACTCTTTTCTTTCCTCTCCTCTCATGTAATTGGCTTTATTTTGGGTCATGCAAGGTGAAAATAATCTCTGCTGTTTTATTTAACTACATTCAGAATGAAACAGGGATTCATTAAACCAGAGTCATCAAAGAAGGTAACAGGGAAATCCTGCACTGCAACTGATAACTCAGGGACCAAAGGGAAGTGATGAGAACTTTCTAATAGCACTTTTCCTTCTCTCTCTGTTGCACTCTAGTTGCACACCACAGGGCACAGGTGTCTACTGCATTCTTTGTGAACTGGTGAAGATACAAAATTCTGGAAGATCACTCTTTTGAAAGCTATTTTCATCCTAAAAAGATCATCAGTCTGTTATTAAGGACTCAGAGATACAGCTAAACTATACTGAGTTTGTAAAAAACCTCTTCTGTTACACCTCATGAGAAGTAATTTGACCAAACTTAGCCCTCATAAAACAAGTTTTTCAAATTATCTTACTAAAAATATGTACTTACCTGACTTGGAAAAAATTGTTTAACAAGGCAACTTCAACATGTTCTGAGGTACTCAGACTCGAGTCAATCTCTCATAATAAGAGATTTTGACATTGGGTTTAGAAACAGTACTGCTTTCAGAAAACTCAGCATGGGTGGAGAAGGGAGAGAGCTATATCACAAATACAGGGAGTATTTGATGTTGTAGTTTCATTATGACTGTTGCTGTCTTCCAATTAATGGAAAGTGACTGGTATAAACTCTGTGGTGACTAGGTAGACCTACTCTGCTTTGAAATATGTCAAGCTGCAAATATAGATGAGAACAAAAGGCTCAGAGGACACCTTATCACTCTCTACAACTACCTGAAAGGAGCAAGGTGGGGGTCAGTCTATTCTCCCATGTAGCAAGTGACAGGACGAGAGGAAATGGCCTCAAGTTGCACAAGGGGAAGTTTAGATTAGATATGAGGGAAAATTTCTTCATGTACTGGGTTGTTAAGTATTGGAACAGGCTGCCCATGGAAGTGGTGGAGCCCCCATCCCTGGAGATATTTAGAAGAGGTGTAGATGTGGTGCTTAGGGATATGGTTTAGTGTTGAACTTGGCAGTGCTGGGTTAACAGTTGGACTTAATGATTTTAAATATCTCTTCCAACCACAGTGATTCTATGATTCAGCCAGACCCAATACACTAATAAAGAATTAACCTCATTATAAAAGTGCTGTCTCAAAATCTAGATGTGAATCTATGAAGATCCTAGGTTTTTATAGACGTGATCTCTGTCTTTAAAACTAAACATGGTGTAGCTCAAGACATATATGATGGTGTAAATGTTTTGCTTTGCTCAGTTTAAATCTGAGGAAAGGTTCTTGTGACTTAAACATTTTTCATCAGTTATAGTCCACTTAATTTTGAAGGGATGCTATCTATAAGGACATCTATTCTTTTCCATTATATCTTTTTTCTACTTGACTTAACAACGCTCATACAGCTCATCCTTAGCAGTAGCCACGGAGAAGTAATTCAGAAAATCAGAGAACAAAAGAAGCTAGATCACAGTGTAAGAAGTTGCAACTGTTCAATTTAGCACCACTTCATTTTTGATGTATCTTCAAAGCAACAGCATCATGGATGAGACAAAGTTATGAAGTACATCTGAATCATCAGAATGAGTGTTTTAAAGGGTAGCGTAGAGGCCAAGATATAATGATCTTGAAAAGAAGATGTACTGAACTTATGTAAGTATAGTCAAATAATGAGATTTAATCAGAATTAAGGCTCGTTAGCTTGCCTTTCTCAAGACTGCTGTGCGAATGCTGCCTTCTGAGTAAAGATTTCAGTACTTTCTCTGTATTCCTACGGGGTGATCTGCCACTGCTTCTAACTCCTGTATACCTCCTTTTAATGTTGGAGTTTAGTGAGGATCTTCTTGTGCATCAATGGAGGCCTGCTTCTTTTCCCACTTGCCAGGATTGACCATTCTTGGGCTCGGAGAGGATGACCCTTAAAAGTCAACCACGTCTTCTGGACTCTTCATCTCTTAGAGACCATATCCTGCAGGATTCTCCCAGATGGGTCTCTGAGCAGACCAAAGTCTTCCATCCTGAAGTTCTGGGCTCTGATTCTGCTTTTTGCCTTGTTCTCTCACTTCAGGATTCTGATCATTTCGTAGTCATTGTAGCCAAGGCTGCGCCTGACCTTCACACCCCCTACTAATTCTTCTTTGTATGAATCAGGTCCAGCAGAGCACCTCTCTTCATGGACTCCTTGATTACCTCTGATAGGACGTTGTTATCAATGCACTCTAGAAATCCCCTGTGTTGCTATTCCTGCAGACATTGGGGTGATTAAAGTCCTCTGTGAAGACCAGGTCCTGTGAATGTGAAAGTCCTTCCAGTTGTCTGAAGAAGACTGCACATACTTCTTCCTGATAAAGTTATCTGTAGCAGACTTCTACCACAGTGTTGCCTAGATTGTTCTGGCCTCTAAATCCCAATCAGTTAGGTCTTTGCTGAGCTATCATCTGTTCCCATGGAGAGCTCCATGCATACTCACTGGTCTCTAATGTAAAGGGTGACTTTTCATGTCCTGCCTTCTTGGCCTATCCTTCCTAAAGCATGTGTATCAATCCATGGCAATGTGAGCTATTCCACCATGTCTTCTTGACCCCAATGAGACTACACAGACCTCTAATTCCTCCTGTTTGTTCTCCATGCTACATACATTAGTGTATAGCCCACAGTTGTGCTCATTCCCAGAAGTGTGAGAGCTTCTTCCATAGTGCTGTCCTCTCATCACCTCCTTATATACATCATATACTTCAGTCCCTTTTCAGCTCTATTTTGATGATTACCACATCTCTCCTGTCCACATGACCCTGCATCCTTTGCTTGCCACCCCAGTCTACTACTTCCTCATCTGACTGATGATCATGTACTTCCTCCATCTTTCCTGGTTGAAAGCTCTCCTGAGCAGGGTGACCAGCTCATTGGCAAAGATGATTTTGCCTCACTTGCTCTGGTGGTCCTATATCTTCCTAGCAGTCCTCAAATCCTCAAAAATAGTTGTAAAAGTTTAATCCTTGTTGTCAATACCAGCTGTGCAAGCACTTGTTTACCCACGTGATCCATCCACTCTTCCTTGAGCTCTTCTTTCTCACCAGCAGGATTACAGAAAAAGAACCCTGGGCAACCATGCCCTTGATCATTGCCCCAAGAGGCATGTTGTCATGCTTGATACACTACAGGTCTTCCCTGGTAATATCATTACTGCCCACCATGGCGATACCATTGGAATAATCAGGGGTAATAGTCTGAGGGCTGGACAACAAGCCATGACAGTCTTTTAACTGGACCCTAGGCCCCATCTAGCAGCAAGCAGTGCAGTTAAAAAAGAATCATCCTAGTTTTCATGCTGAACCCCACTTGTCTGGGCACCAGTGACTTGCAGGCACACTGTATTCATAGTGACAGAAAACCCTTAAGGTGTCTAAAAGAAATGTAACGTAAGAAGAAAGGTATACTTAAGAGAAGCCAAGGAAGTGGCTTTTGCCAATCTGAAGAGGGTGTCTGTGTCACCTGCTGCTGGTTTTAGACAGAGATTTCCAGACATATTGTAGCAGGTGGATGCGCCCAGGCGCTGCAGTGGCCTCTATGAGGAGAGGCTGGGGCTGCCCCGTGCCAGACGCAGCTGGTTTCAGCTGGCTCCAACCAACCCACTGCAGGGCACAGCCAAGCCCAGCAGCCAAGATGGTGGTGCCTCTGGGGTTACATATTTATGAAGGAGCAAAACACTGCATAGGCAGAGCAGGAGGGAAATAAAGAGAATGAGAAACAGTCCTGTAGACACCAAAGTCAGTGAAGAAGAAGGGGCAGGAGGAGCTTCAGGGACCAGAGCAGAGACTCCCCTGCAGCATCTGGAGGAGATAATGGTGACTGAGGTTGTTCCTCTGCAGCCCGTGGAGAGGACAACACCAGCACAGGTACATGTGCCCTGAAGGAAGCTGCAGCTCCTGAAGACACCAGGGTAGAGCAGGTTCCTGGCAGGAACTGCAGCCTGTGGAGGACCCAGGCTGGACCAGGTTTACTCTGAAAGACCAGGACAGGGGAAAAGTATGAGAAGGAAGGAGCAACAGAGAGGAGCTTTTATGAACTGACCACAACCCCCATTCCCCATCCCTCTGTGCCACTTGGGATTGTGGAGAGGACATAGAGGAGTTGGGAATGAAGGAGTGAAATTGTGCCTGGTAAAAGGGAGGTGGTGGAGGGAAAGTGCTTTCATTTTTGTCTTTGTTTCTCATGATCCTACTACATTTTTTGTTGGAAAAAAAAGTTTTTCACAAGCTGAGTCTGTTTTGCCCATGATGGTAATTGGAAAGTTATGTCCTTATCTTTATTTTGACCCACAAGCTTTCCATCTTATGTTTTCCCCTTATCCTGTTGAGGAGGGGGAGTGGGAGAGCAACTGGGCAGGGGTCTGTCTGCTGGCCAAAGTCAAACCCACCACAGTCTGTTGTCTTCCTGCAAGATGCAAATGGAAACAAAGTTGTCCACATAGCAGTCACAGCAGGGAGGAGCTTGTAAACTGAATGACTTATACTTGACTTCCATTCAAATTCCCATATAACTATATGTGCAACAAGAGCAGAACAGCATATTTATGTTACAGTTGCACTGACTGGACATGCGTTGCTGCTATATCCAATTTTTAAGAGGAAGGTCCTTCCTAAGGAAGAATTCTTGTCTTGAATTATGACAGGATTTCATGTCAGGTTTTGCTGTCTATCATACGTAGATGAATAGAAAGTTTGTGACCTAGAGAAGAAATAGTCCTGTGGATATGACTCATTGCTCAAAGTAGAGTTTTGGTTACTCATCTTCCAAATTCATGGCTAAAGAAAGTATATACTAACTTAGCTATCATCCATGGACAGATGACCAACAGTTTGCAGCATTTGGGTGTTAAAGTGAATTTTATGTCCAGTATGTTCTGCTATTCTGGATGGAATATGTGAACAAACAATGACCAGAAACTCTGATTAGGTGTGTAAAGACAGTATTCAAAACAGATGTTTGACTGAGTATCAATAATGTAAAGGACAATTTATTTTGAGACAAAGGGAAATTTTCAAGGTCACTAGAAGAGCAAGAGAAAATTATATGGCTTTAAAAATTATTTCACTTGGAATGTGCAAGAGATGACCCCCAAGTGACCTTACTGTCAACCCGGATAAGGCCCCAAGAGAAGGACAAAATGAGTCACAGAGAGGGGCCTGGCGTTACTTCTCTTGACTTGCCATGCCATGGAAACATACTGGTGTCTCAAATACTCCAAGAGCCGGAGCCAATCAGAGACAGTTCCCAAGGAGCTGGGGAACAGTGAGAGAAGCTTCTAGAGGTACTGGGGGTAATAAATTGGGACATGTCTGAGTCAGCACGGGACTCATGCTCTGCACCTAATACCCCCATTGGCAGGTGTTGTGGTTTAGACCTTGCTGGGAGCTGAGCACCACGTGGCTGCTCACCTGGTGCCCTCCACCCCCAGACTGGAGAGGAGAGGGAGGAAACTACAAACCCCACGGGCTGAGATAAGGAGAATTTAATACAACAATGCAAAAGGAACAGTAAGAAGAACATCAGTAATAATAACAGTGATGAAACAGTATTCAAAACAAGTGACATAAACCATACAGACTGTGAGAGCTGAAACAAACGCAACAGCCCCTGGCTCGGACTGCACGCTCCAGGTGTCATGGGCAGGATGTCAGTGTGGTATCGAGTAACCTGTTGGCTGGTTCAGTTGTCTATCCTAGCTATTGCTGCCTCCTAAGTTCTTGTGAAAATTAACCCTATTCTAGCTGAACCATGACAGCAGGTCCAATGCTGGATCCAGGATTAAAGATATCTCTATCTCTCTCTCTCTCTCCTTCCTCCTTTTTTCTCTTTATCTCTCTCCCTCTCTCCTCTCTTAAAGTTAGGTAATGCAAGGCCTACCTTGATTTTACAGAAAGCTGCATAGTTCAGGTAAATACAATTGTGAGAGGGCCAATACTTACAAAATAGTTGTCTAGAGAAATCTCCCATTAAAGTTGATGTTCATATACAGACCTTAATCCGCACTGAGGGGATTTGTGAATCTTAGTCACGCCTTCCTCTTCGCACAGGTGGGACCTGACAGAATGATGGCAAAAACCTTGATGATAAGTCACAAAATGAGGACAAATTAATGCACAAAGAGATATCAAGTCATTACGTTTGTAATTATGGTCCTAAGTCTGTTAAGGTGGGCAACAAATTATTCCAGGGAAAAATATTTTGTTTCTTAATCAAATGTCTTTGAAAAATGGGTATTTCAGTGCTGATACTAATCAGGGACTGGTGAAAATACTTTACTTATGAGCTTATGTCGCGGTCGGGCGCGCAGGGGTCCGACCACCTCCCAAAGGGAGAAGGGTTGAGGGTAAATTGGGACATCTCCCCACCAAGCTCGCAAGCAGACACGGAGACCGAAATGAGTATCTAACAAGTTTATTACTAAATATATTCAAATAAAACCTTATTTACTCTATGGAAATATTACAATATTAAAGAACACCACGCCCACCCATTCACTCCCTCTCTCACCCACCGAGAGATAAGGGCAAATAAGGACTTAATTATGTCAAAATACGACCTGTATGTGTGGATGGTGCGTGTGTGTGCGTGCATGTGTCCTTTCGGCGTTTGGCGATGGTCTCCGTGGAACAGCGACGATNAGCTTACAATGTAAGAAGTGGCCTAGAAGATGCAACTGATTTTATTATACAAAATATTAGAAGGCACAGAGGGGAAAAAGTAGAAATATGACTATTTTATGGACAAGGAAATACACATACAAGTGCACAACCAAATTCAGCAGATGCAATGTGATTCTGATTGCATTGAAGTAAGCAGTTGTTTCCCTTTAGTAGGAATTTCATTTCTTGATATTTGTTAAGGAATTAAGGTACTAGTTGGAACTAAAACTGTGCTCTGAAAATCCTCATGTAGCTTTGCTGATTTTCAGTAGGGTATGTTAGACTCTATACATTTAAATTTCCAAATTAATTTTTATGTGTGAAATCTGTCATATTCCAACTAAACCTGAAGTATGAAATATAGTCGGTTAATAAATTTTATAGCAAAAAAGAATGACAAGATTAATCCATTTGGGCATGAAGTGTAATAATATCAGAATTTCATCCAGTCATTCTTGTGTTAAATTAAGATGTCTTGATCACATCTTGCTCAAAAATGCAATGTACGAGTTCACTTTCTTGAAATTTTGACAAAGAATGTGCATATTGTTTGTATAATATACTGTAAAATATACAATATATTGGAAAAAAATGGAGAGTGTACAGATAAATAAGAAAGATTTTGGTATCAACAATACTTCATGTTCTAATAGTCTGAAGTATTTTCTCAAGTGTCCTTTCTTTTCCTGTTAGAAAATGATTTGAGAGTTCACAAAGTTAGTAAGTGTCATGACGTTTTTCTATTTTTACACAGTAAGTTTTAACATGGGAGCAGTGAGAAACTTCTTCCATCCAGGCTTTCCCGCTGGGAGGAGGGACATGGCAATTTGTAATTTTTCCAAGATATAAACAATGTATGTATTCCAAGACATACGATCTTGGCAAATGACAACATAATGGACAAAACCTTACCAAATCTAGACATATGGGACTATTTACCTGAAGCCTAATGTTAATTCTAGTTAAGTTTTATTACTTCCAGTAGGCTGTTTTTTGCTATCTTTTTACAGGATTTTTTTTTCTTTTGCAAATGAGTAACATGAAATATGTGTGTCTGTGAGACACCTCCATCTAATGCACAACGGATCTGTTTATGTCTTTGTTCTGTCTTCCTTGTTTTCTCTCTCCCTACCTGACACAACCTTTAAAATGCACTGTTTGGCCTAGTAGCAGACAGTTTTGGGTTCACACTGAAAACCAAGACAACTACCTAATCTAAGCCACTATACATGATAGAGGCCAAGAGTGGGTGCTTAGGAAATACTATTCCTGAGAATATCCTCCCACGAACTTTTTTTGTATCAATTTTAGAAGGCTCAGTTGTACCCACACCTTTATTTTTAATACTGCTAGAGGAGCATTTCTTCAAAAAATACACCTAATTAGTTTTGAATGCATTTTTATTTCTTTATTATTCAGAATTTGCTGTGGCAATGAGTTAGCATTGTGAGAAAATAGGGGGGTTTTAGACTTTAAAGTGATCAGCTGTGATCACTTTAGCTACTTTTAAGTATTCATTGGTGGTTTTCCGCTTAAGGAGTGGCACTGAAATGCTTAAAAGCCTATAGGCATGGTCCTGATAGACAGGAAAGAAGTTGCAGTAAATGTATATCAACCTCAGTCATTACCTCCTTTCTAATTCCTCTTATGGATTTATTCTTAAGAGGAATTATGAGGGAGCCAATAGAAACTCACCTATCTAAACCCCTCTGGATTTTTAGAGAGTATAATGAGCATTTTCATTTCTCATCTTGAGACGCTATGTGGTATCTCTTTACATTCCTCCATTGTAGCCCTTCACCCTTGTCAGGAATGGATGGATGAAACAATATCTTCTGTCTTTCTAGCTTCTAAGGGCGTTGTTCAACTCATCTCATTAGCATTTGGACAGTGGCTGATCTGGACTACTACAGAAATTTGAAGTACTAACCCAAAGCTCACTGAAGTTAATGAAAAGATTTCCATTGACTCCACTGGGTTCCATGTGGCTCTCAGGCTCCAGAAGGGCAAGAACCTGACAGCCTTCTTAAGAATATTTCCTTCTATATGCTTATTATAGGCTAGAGGCTTTTATTACATGGCTAGAATGTCTGTCATCTGCTCTCGGATGCTACCTTTGAAGATATTGCATGAGTGTAAATAATGACATACTGCAAAGGCTGCTTAGCTAGGATTTTTAGTGTGCTGAGACATCAGTGCAAAACATAATGTCGTGTACCTAATGTATCATTTTCTTGCAAAAAACAGACTAAGGGCACAATATCTTTCCAATCTGATCAATGTTATTATCTGTCAGCTAGAATGTTATAAACACAGAATCAATGATCACAGTCACAACACAACTGGTGTTGTAGTATATACATGTAAATGATATAGCTTATGCCAAAGCTGTAAATTTACCTTGACATTTATCTGGAAGGAGAAGAAACATCTCACCTTGAAATTTATAATGCCTCTCAAATGAGGAAGTAGTAAGGAGGTAAAAGGTATAAGGAAGAACAGTTTCACAGTAATTTTCTTACTTGTCCTATCTTGACTTAACTGAACCATCTTCTAGGGTTGGTTGTCATTAGCTCCACAATAGGACAAATTCATGTTTAGCATGTAACCCCAGCCCAGAGTTCAACACAGAACTCACAATGATAGTGTTTGTCCTTCAGGAAGATGCTAGATGAGGAGGGGGAAAGATCCATCCATGTCTTACATAAGAGCCTGGCTCAAGAGTGTCCAGGCTAAGGGTTACAGTTAGGTTTAGAAGTATGTGTGCAGCTTGAGAATATGAATAACTGATTCTTTGTCCTTCCCAGCATTTTGAACATCCTACTTTAATTTCCCAGTAGAATGTCCTCATCACCAGGCCATAAGTTAAGGTTGGAAAAATGTTGGAATATGACCATAACCATTCTTCCTGAAGAAGTTATGTCACTGGTTGGACAAAATACCCAATAAATTATAGTGTGAGAGACACTAAGGACATGTGAGTACACATATCTTCTGCTCAGTGATAAGGTCCTTCTGTTTGGAGGAGGAATTCTTGATAACTTCATTTTTTGCCTACTGGGATGCTGATTTGAAACCTTAATTAAAAAAATTTGCTTTTGACCTTTGCTGATAAATGGATCAAAAGAGGAATCCAAAGCTATTTAAAACTGCAGATAGAGAGAAACATCCCCAGGGAAAAAGTGTTCTGCCAGCATCTGCTGGCAAGTAAAAGTAGCTGCCAGGATAGGCTAATCCTCATTTACAATGAAGTTATGTGAGGATTTGTGGCATTGTTAGCATTCCAATATGTTTTGATGCTCAAGTTTTTATTCAGAGTTGAAGACCTGTGGTGAGAGATCTCAGTTCAGTGTACCTGGGTAAACATGTAACTCTGCTGCAGCCTGTGATGGGATCAAGTTTAAAAACAGTAAAATTGAGAAAATCGGAAGGAGACACCAATTTCTTTTCCCTGTCATGTTAAGAATTTAGTCAGGATCCCTGAGATCCTCTGCAAGACATGAAACTCTGCTGGCTTTGCTGGAAAAGGTGGGCAGAGGAGAAGGACGTTAAGTGCAGCAGTAAAAACAAGTGGTGATGGTGGTAACAGCATGATTGGGGCAAGAGAGAGACCTTTCCAGCAGTTGAGTCCCTCTGTCATAGACTACAAAATACAAGTGGGGGATAGTGTAACAGAGATATGTAGTGATTGGTTATTTTGCCTATTCAAACACAATAAAGTTTGTTTGTTTTTACTTTCTTTGGTTGGGTTTTTTGTTTGTTTGTTTTGGTTTTTTGGTTGGTTTGTTGTTTGGTGTGGGGTTTTTTTTGTTTGTGGGTTTTTTTGTGTGTTTTGGGTGTTTTTTTTGCAAGTAGGGAAATATTGTTCATTACTGAGTTAAACAGACAGTATTGTTTACTTTCTCACGGTGCTTGAGACATATTATTCATGTCTTCTGGGGAATCAATCTCTAGGAATTCTACCCCAGTAGCACAAAAGACAGATATCTGGGGTTTCAATAGCTGGTAGCATCTAGTATGTGGATATTGAAATCTATTGCTGATAACAGCATGCTAGCCAATTCATAAAGGGCAGGGAATAAGACTGGGAAAACTGTTGAACAATTGGAGGGAGAAAGAGAAGACGTCAACTTGGTTTGAGAGAAAGTGGCAGGAGGCCTGCAAGGATGCACAAGGAGATCCTCACTAAACTCCAACATAAAAAGGAGGTGGAAGCAGGGACAGATCACTTGGAATACAGAGGTACACAGGGGCACAAGGCTAGGAAGGCTGAAGCCCATCTGAATCTGGTAGGGGACGTGAAGGACAACAAGAAGGGCTTCTACAGATGTATCAGCAGCGAAAGGAAGATGGGAAAATGTGAGCCCACTTCTGAATGGGGCAAGGGCCCAGGTGACAAAGAACAACGTTGAGGACAATGTGCTAAGGTACACAATGACTTTCTTGCTTTTTTTTTTTAATGGTAAGGCTGGACTTCTGCAATTCTAGGCCCTTGAGATGCAGGAGACAGACTGGAGCAAGGAAGACTCACGCCTGATACGGAAGGATCAGATTAGGGAACATTAACAAAAATGGAGATGCACAAGTCCGCAGAATCTGATGGCATGTGCCTACAAGTGCTAAGTGAGATGGCTGAGGCCCTTGTAGGCCACTTTCAATTATCTTTTAAAAAGTCCGTGGTGATGATTGTGGTAGATTCCTAAGGACTGAAGGAGAGCAAATGTCACTTCTATCTTCAAGTAAGGCGAGAGGGAGGATCCACAGAAAACAGGGCAGTCAGTCTCACTTCAATACCTCAGAAGATGATAGAGAAAACCCTCCTGGAAACTATTTCCCAACACATGAAGGACAGAGTGATGATCAAGACTAGTCAACATGGATTTGCAAAGGGAAGTAATAGTTATCCCACCTCATAGCCTTCCACAATGAGATGACTGGCTCAGTCTAGTGAGTCTATTCGCAGTCTCCATCACAACCTCGTAGACTAATGAGACATGGGCCTGATAAATGGGCAGTGAGGTGGACTGAATATTGTCTGCACTGCTAGGCTTCAAGGGCTTGTAATCAGCGACATGAAATTGGACTGGAGGCAAGTCACTAGTGACATATCCCATGAGTTGATACTGGGTCTGCTACTGTTTAACATCTTCATTAATGACCTAAATGATGTAGCAGACTGCACCCTCTGCTAGTTTGCAGACAATACAAAACTGAGAAGAGTGGTTGATCCAACAGGTGGTTTTGCTACCCTTTGGAGGGACCTCAACAGGCTGGAGAAATGAGCCTACTGGAATGTTGTGACCCTGGTTCCTCGTAAACAGGAAGCTGATCATGAAGCAGTAATCAAGATTTGTGGAAAAGGCCAACAGCATCCAGGGCTGCATTGGGAAGAGCACTGGTGGCAGGTTGAGAGTGGCGATTGTTCCCCTCTACAAAGTGCTGGTGAGGCCACACCTGGAGTACTGTGTCCAGTTCTGGGCTTCCTAGTACAAGAGAGACATGGAATTGCTCTAGTAAGTGAAGTACCATAGAGATGATTAAGGGCTTGGAGCGTCTGTCAGATGGAGAGGAGAGTAAGGGAGAGCTAGGACTCCTCAGTTTGGAGAAAAAATGGCTCAAGGCAATCTTATCAATGGGAGGGAATGAAGAGGGAGGTAGACTGTCCTCATTGGTGCCCACTGACAGGACAAGAGGCAATGGGCACAGACTGAAACACAGATAAAGCTGTTTAAACTTAAGTAAAAACCTTTTTATAGTGGGAGTGGTCAAACACTGGAATAGGTTGCCCAGAGAGGTGGTGGAGGCTTCGTCCTTGGAGATATTAAAAAACAAACTGGACATAGTCTTGAGTTACCTGCACTAGTTGACCCTACTTTGAGCTGGATGTTGGACTAGACAGTCTGCCCAGGTCCCTTCCAATGTCATCCATTCTGTAATTCAGTGATTCTAATTCCACCCTGAGTATTTTTATCCTCTTTGGCATATGATTAAAAAACAAAATCACAGTGTTAAAAGTAAATGGTATGCCCTGCTGATTGACAAATGATCATTCTTAGGAGGATGATTCTCTGGAAACAATGATTCTTTATACCCTCCTCAGTCTATCAAACTGATGATATGAGTAAGGATTTTATAGGTTTAGAAGATTTGGAGACAAGGTTATATAAAATGCAGAAAGTGATTGTACATGTTAACACATAAGAAGCTCAGCTACTGTTCATGGGTCTTTGTAGATTACTACTAAAATTTGAGAAGTAACTATGAAATTACATCATGCTGCCCACATCTTTCTATTTTCATATGGAGAAACTGGTGCAGGTGTGTTGTAGATGTGGTACAGTCTCTTTTGGCAGTGCACCTGGTTTTATCGGGGATGTTTAGTTTGATAAAACAATAGATATTGTTTCATTCACTTATCTCAGATGACTTGTGGGCAAAATTTTGAACATACCTCTTTCAAACCGAACTTCTGTAATAAAAACATTTCTTATGATTTCTAGTTTTGTTCGTAAGTAGGCAGCCCCTAATTTAAGATAATTAGGTGCATATTTCATGGTCTTTTGAAATCTTTTTCATTAAGAGCAAATGAACCAATTACGATATTCACAGTGGTGCTCACGTAAGTTTGGAAAGATGCATGGGTCAAGCTGGAAATATGGGCCTTTTTGGTGAGTCCAAGACATCTGGAAAAGTTCTGGTTTTTGGTGTTGGGATGGTCATACCCTGTCCTGTTCAATCAGCTCTCAAATCTGCATGCAAAGATATTGTGCACTGACAAAAGCATAATAGCATGGTTTAGCTACTTTTCTTCAGCCTCTCCTGACCTGGACCTTCCTGCCTTGACCTCACCCATCCATTCCCCATTCCAGGTCTTCCTCTCTTTCCATATCTGTGCCACTCTCCTGGCCACCCGTACTGTTATTGCTCTGTTCTCACCTCTATCTGATACTCTATGTGCTACTGCCATATCTCATTGGTTCCTCTAGCTTCTACCTGTCCAATGGCATCATACCCAAATCTGGAGTCCCGCCAAAATCTCGGCCATGCTTGTTCTTTCCCCCTTTATCTCCTACAGTCTTAGCTCATCCTTTCATAAGTCCTACAGCCAGGTCAAGCCCGTTATAGAAGCTGAAATATTTCCATTTTACCATTCATATTGTGGGGCACCTGAAATAAATGGCGGACAAAAGTTCAATGCAACCCATGTGGAAGTTTCTTGGAAAATTTAGAACATTGGTTTCTTTCTTTCTGATTCAGGTGTTTTGTGAGATGCAACAGTTGAATATTTAAAAAAAGTTTAGAGAAACTATGACAATTATTGCCTGCTTTCTACACTAAGGACTGGAAATAAAGGTTTTAGGGATCTGAGTGGGAAAGAAGGTAGTAGTTAAAATATTGAAGAACAATAAATAAGTAGGCAAGGCCAAAATATTGTAGCAGCATTTGTAGCAGGGTAAAGGTACTTAACTGAGTCTTTTCTCACAGAGTTCTCTCTCTTATTAAATCTGAGTCTTTGTGATGTTACAGAAGAGAAAGTTTCTAAGAGGCTAATCAATCTAATTGGCAATACTGAATTCCTGTGGCATTCAAATGAAGGTGAAATTAATGTAAACTGACCACTGTAGAATCCCTTCCTTTTCTGTAGCTATCTTTTAGAAAATTTATGTAAGGGGCAGCTTCTGTGCAAGCACTTTCGGCCGTCTTAGAGTACAAGTGCATAGCACACAATGTGGGGAGAAAAGGTCTCATGCTGCCGTTAATATGTGTGGTCTTCCATGCTAGATTTTGAGATGGATTTTGTTAGAAGATTTTTAAACACTAGTCAGACAGGAATATCACTTCTCTCCATCCTGAATGATATGCATGCAAGTGGCAGTGCAGACGCCATTTAAGGTTTAATGGTAACTGCCAGATGTTGGCCAGTCCATAACTTTAATAAGATATATTTTCCTAGTTGTACATTTTTAATATGATAGATTTTTAATGAGAATATGAACTCCATGCCCATGCCAACCATGGCTAAGCCTGATCTCATTACAGTGCCATAAATATAGATACCCATACAGATATGTATCTCCTAACTTCTGAATGAATTTTATCTACTATTTTAAGTCACCCGACATGATCTTTTATATGCATCGTACATGAAGAAGGAACAAGCCTGTCAGTCATGCAGTATCTCATGCATGATTAGAAGTTCACCTGGGATTTCCTAGTGTATTCTTGATCTGTTCTCCAAAAAAGCATTCGTTTTAATTTGCCAGCCTGCTTAAAAAGGAAGATGCTTGTGAAGATTAAACTTCTATCTTAAAGGAACGATTTAATAAAATAAATATATAAAGCCATATGCAATTCTGAGAATTTACCATGATTCCTTTGCAGTGATAGAAACATCAGGCTCCTGTTGCTTGTTGAGCTGAATTTGAGCTGGAAGAGAACTCACACTATTAATGAAAAACTCAGAGTAACATAGCTCTGCTGGTATCTTATTTTAACAATATCTGTGTCTGTTAAAATAGCCGCTACTCTGTGAGACTGCTTTGTTAGTCTCTCTGATGAGACACCTACTAAAACATTCAAAAAGGAGTGAAAATCCCATGTTTCAGTCAAAAGCAACATGATCTACTTGAGAGAGTCCAACGGAGGACTACAAGGATGATTAGGGGACTGGAACACCTGCCTTATGAGGAGAGGTTGACAGACCTGGGGCTTTTTAGTCTGGAGAAGGGAAGACTGAGAGGGGATCTAATTAATGTGTATAAATATATGAGGGCTGGGTGTCAAGAAGAAAGGGGCAACCTCTTTTCACTTGTGCCCTGCGATAGGACAAGGGGCAATGGATACAAGCTTGAGCACAGGAAGTTCCACCTCAACATGAGGAGGAACTTCTTTACTGTGAGGGTTACAGAGCACTGGAATGGGCTCCCCAGAGAGGCTGTGGAGTCTCCTTCTCTGGAGACTTTCAAGATCTGTCTGGATGTGTTCCTGTGTAACCTGCCCTAGATTCTATGGTCCTGCTTGGCAGGGTTGGACTCGATGATCTCCAGAGGTCCCTTCCAACTCCTAACATTCTATGATTCTATGATTCTGTGATCAAGTTTGAGAATAACACAATGATTTTACCTCAGATGCTTAATTTAGATAGCCCTCTCCTTTCCATATGGCTTTTGTTTTGTTTGGGGTTCCATTGGTCCATATGTGTGCACACATAAAAATGTATTTCCATTAACAATAATAAACATGAACTTATAATTTAACAGCCTATGTTTGTGTGAGTATCTAAGTTAGATTTTAGTAGTAACACAATAAAAATGACATTGCTTAAAGCATTTGGCTAGGAGAATCAGTGTTTTCTGTAGATCATGGGATATTGCACCCCCTGAACTATATATGAATTAAGAAGAAGGACAATGTCAGGAAACAGAGGCTGTAAATGTCAGCATGAAGGTGCTATACGTGGTACATATATTTCTGAACACTAACCTTGCTAAGGATATTGTAGACTCTCAGAATTTCTTTTTCATGTTTGGCTAGGCCTCAAGTTGCAATGTATTTAATTTAATCAATCACTGTCCAACAGTGAAGACACAACCCTACATCACTTGAAAACAAGATTTGTTGACTTCAGGTTTTGAGAAAAGGATCAAGAGTTCATCTTTTTCCCAACTCAGCATGCCTAGGCACTTATTGCAACAGGACACTTTGGAGTGACTTTGTATAATTTGCTATTTTAATTTAGACAAACAATACAAAATAAAGTAGGAGTTTATCTGGAAGTCACATGAGGTAAGGCAAACTCTCAAAAAAGTCAGGGCCAATTTGCTGCAATTTGGAGAAAAAAAGTGGTGGGAGTTACTATGTAATAAGCCCAACTGAGTGTGAGAGAGCAAAACTTAATTTTAGGTTTTGTTTCAGAATTCTGACAATTAATCCTCTCCTCATTTAGGAGACACTCATGTAATAACATAAAGCCTCTTAGTCCTTGGGGAAGTGCCATGAACAGTGCTTCCCATTACATCAGAGACTGAGCTGTCTCTACACTGAAATCAATACAGCCAAGATGATTCGGTATATCCCCCTTCTCAGCTGTGATTCAGCATTACAAGTCATTTTGCTTTCAAAGATTTTTTTTTCCCCTGGTCTTACTGTCCAGAGCAACCAAAAATACAAACTTTAGGAGAACAGCACTTTATCAAGTTATTTCTCCATTGAGAAACCAAGACCAGTTTACCTTTTTTCTTTTTGAAAATTACCTACTTCAGAAACTTCCCAAAAAATTAAGACAATAAGGATATGTCCTCATTTATTGTTTTTCAACCGCTACTAACAACGTTAGCAGAGAATTCACAGTGTAATAGGAATATTTGCATAAATCATGGCCAAAGGATGAATATGAGAGGGAGACAGAGATAAAAGCTTGCAATAAAACCAGTGAGATTGATCTCATCTAATTCCAGCCATAGAAGAATTAGGCTTCTGAGCTAATCTATTTGTCTAGGTTCTTTCTGCAGTCAGAAAGGGCAAATAATCACCTCATGGGGGTGGTCCAATCGTTGATAATTAGTGATAGTATTCAACAATTCAGCTCCAGATTACACCATCAGATATCTATTTTATGGTGACCTGAATCACTCTTTTGCTTCTATTGATTTTGTTGAATAATAGTACATCGATGATAATGAAAGTTTAAGAAACAGTATCTATGTGTAAACACCTGCATTTGAGTGTCTTAATTCTGGATTGAACTCCTTCCAGGTTGGGTAGCAGGTAGCGAGAATCACTGCAGAGACCTCTCTTGTCAACAGATCTGTTGTGTGCTGCCATCTGCACACTTAATTCATCATAAATGCAAGACAAATATATTGTCTTAACTTTTAGTGAAAAAAGTTTAATCCAATGCACTTTAGACACGTTTGAGACAGGCTAGTAATACACATAGGGCTGGGTACCTCAGTGCAATAGATTTTCTCAAATCCATGAAGCCATGTTAAGGAGGTCATTGGTGACAACCAGCATGGCTTCAGTAAGGGCAAATTGCACCTGACAAATTTGGTGGCCTTCTATGACAGCGTTACAGCATTGGTAGATAAGGGAAGAGCAACTGACATAATCTACCTGGACTTGTGCAAAGCATTTGACACTGTTCCACATGGCATCCTTGTTTCTAAATTGGAGAGATATTTGATGAATGGACCACTCACTGGATAAGGAATTGGCTGGATGGTTGCACTCAAGGAGTTGCAATCAGCAGCTCCATGTTTGAGTGGAGACCAGTGATGAGTGGCATTCCTCAGGGGTCAGTATTGGGACTGGTGCTATTTAACATCTTTTTTGGAAACATGGACAGTGAGATTGAATGCACCTTCAGTGAATTTGCAGTGGACACCAAGCTGTGTGGTGCAGGCAACATGCTGGAGAGAAGGGATACCATCCGGAGGAACCTTGACAAGCTTAAGAGGTGCACCTGTGAAAACCTCATGAAGTTCAGCAAGGCCAAGTCTAAGGACCTGCACTTGGGTTGAGGCAATCCCAAGCACAAATAAAGGCTAGGTGATGAGTGGATTGAGAGCAGCCCTGTGGAGGAGGACTTGGGGGTGTTGGTGGATGAAAAACTGAATATGAGCCAGCAATGTGTGCTCACAGCCCAGAAAGCCAGCCGTGTCCTGGTCTACATCAAAAGAAGTGTGGCTAGCAGGTTGAGGGGAGGTGATCCTCCCCCTCTACTCTGCTCTTGTAAGACCTCACCTGGAGTACTGTGTCTGGCTCTGGGGACCCCACCATAAGAAGAACATTGATCTGTTGGAGCAGGTCCAGAG